>CABHPR010156296.1:0-13533 GCA_902168415.1 Peromyscus melanophrys
GGGGGGGGCACCAAAGACAGTTTACTTTCTTGTGACTTATTGACCCCTAACATCCTACCTAGCCATTTCTACATTATAGTTTGAGCATATAAATTCCCTAATTGATCTTAGCCTTTAATTGACACTACCAGAGAACTCCCTTTTAAGTCACTCCCCTTTTGGGTTGTAATTGGAAGCTGACATTTATTGCTTTATGTGTGGATCCTTATCACCTCTTTCTGCGACCCTGAAAACTTCAAACCTCAAATTGCTTTGCCATTACTGTGTAGGTATATACACTGGTTCTCTGAGAGCACTGGGGAGGATGGATGGAGAAGAACAAAGATGAGGACGGAGATGGAAAGAACTGTTCTGCCCAGATTAGGACCCCCAAAGAGACCACTGGAGACCGAAGTTGTCCAGAATGCAATAGCAAGGTTTATTTGATTCAGTGCATGTGCGTAGTTCAAGCTAGCAGGGAACTCTCGAGGCAGGGAGGAGAGTTCCTCTTTCTTGGGGAAGTTAGTTTTTTTTGTTTTGTTTTGTTTTTTTTGTTTTTTTTTAAGATTGATTGATTGATTGATTGATTGATTGATTGATTGATTGATTGATTGATTGATTATGTATACAGTGTTCTGCCTGCAGGCCAGAAGAGGGCACTAGATCTCATTACAGATGGTTGTGAGCCACCATGTGGTTGCTGGGAATTGAACTCAGGACCTCTGGAAGAACAGCCAGTGCTCTTAACCTCTGAGCCATCTCTCCAGCCTGGAAGTTAGTTTTTATAGACAAAAACCATAAAATTCCTTAGAGGGGAGGGGGTTAGTACGGGTCCATCCTTGATTGGTCCAGTTTTTCCCGGACCTGGACTTTGTCTTATTTTAGCTTATCTGTTTGCCCTGTCAGGAGTTTTACAACCCATCTCTGGGGTCTGGTCATGTTACCTCCGGAGAGGGGCAGCTCATAGTTAATCAGTCACCACCAGACATCCTGACTTTGTTCTTTTGAAAACACCTGACTTTACCCTCTCCAGGAAGGGGGAACTGACTCAATTCTGCTTATTTTTTTTTTCCAGAGCTGAGGATCGAACCCAGGGCCTTGTGCTTGCTAGGCAAGCGCTCTACCACTGAGCTAAATCCCCAACCCCCAGGTCTGTTTATTTTAAGATCTCTCTTCCCTCAGCTCTTTTGGGTTTCTGGGGGAACTGTGTCTGGGCCTTTGGTGGGGTCTTTCAGAACTAGGTAGAGATGAGAGAACAGCAGGAGGGACTGAGAGCAGGAGGGACTGAGAGGAGCTAAGTAAGAGAACAGAAAAGAAACTGTGCAGATAGAATCGCCATAGAAGAATAAAGTAAACGGATTAAAGAACTCAGTGTGCTTAGAGTCATTGAATATCCCTCAGATTAGAATCCTCAGCTGGTTGGTAGACTCTTCCGCGGACCCTGGGAGCAAACAATATAGGCTGGACCTATTATTGTTTGTGTTAGGTGAAGGACATACACAAGCCCACTCAGGCAGGTAGAGGACTGCTGTGGGATAATGCCCTTGTACACTGGTTTAATAAAACGCTGATTGGCCAGTAGTCAGGCAGGAAGTATAGGCGGGCAAGCAAATGAGGAGAATTCTGGGAAGAGGAAGAACAGGGTCAGGAGTCCCCAGCCAGACACAGAGGGAGCAAGATGACAAGGCAGAAATGAGGAAAGGTACCAAGCCATGTGGCTAAACGTAGATAAGAATTATGGGTTAAATTAAGTGTAAGAGCTAGTCAGTAATAAGCCTGAGCTAATAGCTGAGCAGTTATAAATAATATTAAGCCTCTATGTGATTATTTTATAAAAGGCTGAAGGACTGTGGGTGAGAGATTTGTCCTGACTGCCGGCCAGGTGGGACACAGGAAAACTTCCCACTACAGTTTTAATTTTCATTTTTATTCTTTATCATTTTAAATTTTGGGGGTTTTTTGTTTGTTTATTTGTTTGTTTGTTTTTTGCAGGGTAGGTGGCAAAGGCAGAGGTCAGATATGGAGGGACAGGGAGATAAAAGGAATTGGGGTGCATGATATGAAATTCACAAAGAATCAATAAAAAGTTTTAAAAAGAGAGAGATTTGGGATTTTTTATGTTTTATAAAATCTTTATTGACAAATGATTCATGTAGTATACAATTTGCCTGTTTACACAATTTGATAGACTTTAGTCCAGCATCCTCATAGGTCCATGACACCATCACCACTTTCTATTTTAAAACATCGCTGTCTTCAATTTCATACACACAAATAATGTATGGCGATTACATTCTACCTTATTTTTTTAAATGAACATAATATTTGCAATTGTAACCATTTTTAAGTTCACATTTCAGTGGCATGAATTACATTCAAGATATTAATTACACTCATGATATTAATTTCATTCATGATATTATGTCCTGATACTACTGTCCATTTGTGGGGCTTTTCCATCACACAAAACAGATACTCTGTACTTAGGAAATCATTGCTCTATATTCCTTTCTTCTCCAGCTTGAGATAACGTCTAATCTTTCTGTCTCTATGAATTTGTATATTCTATATAAAATTTCATGTAATACAATTCTATAGTATTTGTCCTTTTTTTTTTTAACGCCAAATGCCGTTTATTGAAGGAGGGAGGAGGTCTTAAATACAGGCTTACAGCACAATGGGGGGACCCTGGAGGGCAGAAGTTCGCTACAGATGTTTTACAATCTTGCATCTAAGCTGTTAATGCCCATTATTCAGGGTACCAGGCAAGGAACTTCCCTTACGCATTCAGGAGGGTGGAACCTGGCAGGGAATTAGCATAGGGAGGATATCAAGGTCAAGGTCAGCAAGCAAGGCAACAGTTACCCAAAACGGGGGCCAGGACCCTACAGGTCCCCCTTTTACTAAAAAATGAGCTTCTGACTTAGGTTGCGTGGGATGTCAGTAGGTCACCTTACCCGTCATGGAGACGCCTACCCAGGCCACACAGGTGCTCTGTCTTAGGTTGGTGAGTTTCCCCCAGGCATTACCTGTCTCTGAATATTCATTATCATATAGGCTCAATCGTGTGTGAGCTGCAGAGTTAACTGCTGCCAAAGATCTCAAAGTGGCACTGGGCTTGCAATCTGTGTGTTTGATACAGAAAAGACCAACAGAAGTCCTAACCCACCCATAGCCAGTAGGCTAAAGTCAACTGAGCCATTCCCTTCCTTCGAGCCTTACTGCAAACTGGAGTCCTTGTAAGATGGTATCCCAAAAGCAACTGGAACTTGAGTTTATAAATTTATAATTTTCAAAGCCAATCAAAATGTATATGACTATTGAATTAAATTTATCATGCCCAATAGAATGAAAGATTAACTAACTGTGGTAGCTACTTTTGCTGCCAGGGTCTCCACTGTGCTAGCTGTAGTAAGCAATTATGAAATGGTAATTTTGGGATTTTTAAAGAGACTGGGTATTTTAAAGGGACTGGTTTGTTGTTGCATTGTTTTGTTTTTTTGTGTTTTTTTTTCCTTTGAGACAAGATTTCTCTGTGTAACAGCTCTGGCTGTCTTAGAACTTTGTAGACCAGGCTGGCCTTGAACTCACAGAGATCTGCTTGCCTCTATCTCCTGAGTGCTGGGGTTAAAGGCGTGTGTCACCATCTCCCAGCTAAGATAGTTCTCACCACCACCACCCAGACAGGGTTTCTCTGTGTAGCCCTGGCTGTTCTAGAACTCACTCTGTGGACCAAGCTGGCCTTGAACTCAAAGAGATCATTAACCTCTGCCTCCTTGGAGTGCTGAGATTAAGGCGTGTGCCACCACGACCAGTTCTTGGACTGAATTTTAATGTCTTTGAATTTGTAAAGACTGAGAGACTTTTAAACTACTTTATGGGCCGTGTGACGGTGGCCTATGTCTTTAATCCCAGCACTCAGGAGGCAGAGCCAGGCAGATCTCTATGAGTTCGAGGCCAGCCTGGTCTACAGAGCGAGCTCCAGGACAGGCACCAAAGCTACACAGAGAAACCCTGTCTCGAAAAACCAAAATACATACATACATACATACATACATACATACATACATACATACATACATACATAGATGGATAGGATGAATGAATGAATAAATAAAGTACTTTGTTTTTAATGTGAGATCTTGGGGTAGAACAAGGAGAGGTTGTGGCTTCATGGTGATGTGTTTGTGTGTCAAGTTGACAAGGGGTTAATTGTTCTGGATAGTTTTAGTTCAACACAAGCTAAAGTCATCTGAGAGGATGACTTAATTTTCTTCTTCTTTTTTTTTAATCTATTTATTTTACATCCCGGCCACAGCCTCCCCTGCCCCATCCTCTCCTCCCAGTCCCTCTCCCCCTTACCCCTTCCCACCTCCTAATCCCTTCCTCTTCTGTCTCCATCCAGGAAAGGGTAGGTCTCTTATGAGTATCCATAAAACATAGCATATCAAGTTACAGTAAGACTAAGCACCTCCCTATGTATTTCAGCTGGACAAGGCCACCCAGTATGAGAAGTAGGGTCCCAGAAGCCAGTAAAAGAGTCAGAGACAGCCCCTGTTCCCACTGTGAAGAGTCCTACAAAAGGACCAAGCTACACAACTGTAACATATGCAGAGTGCCTATATCAGTCCCATGAAGACTCCCTGGTTGTCAGTTCAGACTCTGTGAGCCCAGATTAGTTGATTGTGAGAGCCTTCCTGTGGTGTTCTTGACCCCTCTGGCTCCTACACTCCTTTCTCATCCTCCTCCTCAGGATTCTCGAACTCCGTCTAATGTTTGGCCATGGGTCTCTGCATCTGTCTCTATCAGTTGCTGGATGAAGCCTTTCTGATGACAATTGGGCCAGACACCAATCTGGTCACAGGACATGGCCAATTCAGGCTACTTATCCACTATTGCAAGGAGTCTAAGCCGGGGTCCTCCCCATAGACTACTGGGAGATTCCCCTGCACCAGGCTTCTGCCCAACCCTAAAATGTGCCCCCCAACTGCAGGCAAGCCTGTAGAGCATTTTCTTAATTAGAGATTAATGTTGAAGGGCTCAGCCATTTTTGTGTGATGCCATCCCTGGACTGGTGGTCCTGGATTCTATAAGAAAGCAGGCTGAGCAAGCCAGTAAGTAGCACCCCTCCATGGCCTCTACATCAGCTCCTGCCTCCAGATTCCTGCCCTGCTTGAGTTCCTGTTCTGACTTCCTTTGATGATAAACAGTGATGTAGAAACATAAGCCAAATAAACCCTTTCTTCCCCAGATTGTTTTGGTCATGATGTTTCATCACAGCAACAATAACCCTAACTAAGATGCCTTCACATCCAGCAGAACCCGGACCCTGTGGTCCCACTCAGTCTGCAGCCCCATCCTATGGAAACCTGGCCCTGTTGAGTACATTTTTATTTAGCAGATATATTCAGCGCTGGTTTGCCTGGGAACTGGAAAACTAACAGATCCTTAGCACTGCCCTCTTGGGCCTCCAGACCAGAAGAAACTTGATCTCCACTGGTTGGTGACCATCTCAGGAAATGGGCTTTAGGGTTAGGCTGCTGCCTATGGTTACTCCTCATTCCTTCCTATTGTCGGGTACCCCTTCTCGAAAGCCAAGGGCCTGCTTAACTTTCAACTTTCCTGACTGTCAGCTTTTCCAGGCACTCCCTCTTCCCTGAGCCATCCAGCACTTCACTCTGCTCCCCAAGGTCACTGGAGCCCCCATGGTCCCTACCCACAGTTTTCCCAAGCTCCTACACAGGGGGCTCAAGGCTTTCGGTGGCCTGCTTTCTGTTCCCAGATTGTTCCTGGGCTAAACCATGTTAGGGTGACAGCCACTGGTATCTCCTTGTGAGACATTGTACTGCTTTCAGTCCATATCCAGAACCCCTCAGTTTGCTGCTCAGGGGTCCAGCTTGACAGAAATTCAGGAGAACAAAAGCTCCAACTCCTTGAATGTGACTAGAAACCTGTGGTGGGGAAAGATGACATTCTTTAGACCATTTCCTAAGAAAAGTTCATTGATGCCATAGAGGAGGAAAATTCAATACAAAATCTAACACGAGGTTAAGGAGGCTCCCCTAGCATGTAGCTTGGTGGCAGAGCATTGGCCCAGGTTTGTGGGACAACCTGGGTTCAGTCTGCAAAAAAAAAGAAACAAATGCAAGGAAACAGAATAATTTTTGCATGTCTTATTTTGATTGATTGATTGGTTGGTTGGTTGGTTGGTTGGTTGGTTGGTTGGTTGGTTGGTTGGTTTTCTTTTTGAGATAGGGTGTCACTATGTCACCCTGGATGTCCTGTAATTAGCTCTGTAGACCAGGCTGGCCTCGAATTCACAAAGATCTGCCTGCCTCTGCTTCCCGAGTGCAGGGATAAAGGGTGTGCTCCACCACAGCCCAGCTCATGTCTTAATTTTGTACAAGGTCTCACTGTACAGTTCTGTCTTGGAACTTCATAAGTAGACCATTCATCTGGACTTGAATTCATAGAGATCTACCTTCCTCTGAGTGCTGGGATTAAAGGTGTGCCCACCATACCAGGCAAAATGAAAAAATCCTTTTTAAAGATTAAAGTGGCTTTGCTCTAAGCAAGATGCTCTCAGGAAATGGGAATCTTATCCATGTCCTCTCTAAATTCCAAGTTGGTCAGACAAACCTATGAGTTCTCCTTCCCAAATATTATTTACTAACTGCTTCTGTTGGGAACAGGCAAAAGCAGCTTGTCTTAAGTACTGCCATTTTGACTTCAGACTCCATTTTACCTGTAAGGTGAAACAAAGTTCACATTCCCAAGCCCTAAGGGCGCTGGGAACCTTCCAATAGCTGACCCACCTCATTCTTACACCGTAGAAATAGTCTGTTCTTCACCTTTAGTTCTCTAAAACATTATGGCTATTCCTAACAACAGAAAGAGTAAATGAATCTGATTGCTTGGCCTGAAGCGCCCCCGCTTTGTATCAGTTGACAATGATGGGACACTTAAGGAAAACCTCTAATCTTTAAATCCTGATTGGTGAAAAGTTGTAACTGTAACTTGGCACCGATGTTTGTGGGGTTTGTGCTTCAACATTTGCCTCAGCTGACATTCGGGGACGCAGTCTGTACTGTTGTCCCTGACCAGTCCGTTTCTGTCATGCTGCCCAGTCATAAAATCATGCTTTGTGTGACTTCTTGTGTCTCCTGGAGTTGTTTAGGAGCCTCAGACCCACGACACTTAGCTTCCAAAAATCCGACAAGACAGAGTGCATTCAGGACAGAATGGCCTCGCTGGTGTGTGACCTGTGACTTCTGTAGAGTTAGTTCCAGTCATGTTTTCCAGGTCACTTCGTGGCCCCTCTGATCTAGACCGTCTGGGGACTTTTGAGACATGAGTCTTTGCAGGCTGACGAGATGGCTTAGTGGGTAAGGATGCTTGCTTGTTATCGGGAGTGACTGTTCCCTCGTGGTGGAGGAAAGAACCAACTCCCTAACCTCTGGTTGTGTTCTGACCTCCACACTCACTGTGTGCACATCCACATGCACCCACACAAACAAACCAAGAAATAAATAAATAAATGAAGTGTGATTTAAATTTTCTCTGGGGGTGGTCTAGCCTCCGAGGGCATCAGGCACACATGGTGCAATACTTGCATACAGGCAAAACACTCAGACACATTAAATAAATACATCTTAAAAAAAAAAACAAGAAAAATAAAAGGCAGAATGAAAGAGGAAGATACTCTGCATCGTCTTCCTCTGACCTCTGCATATGCAAGTTCAGGGACATGCATGTGTGAACAAATATACAGAGAGAGAGAGAGAGAGAAGCAGTAAGCCCATGGTTGTATCATTATTGTGCACACAAATACAGCTGCATTCATGTGGGACTGATGTGAGGAACAGATGTCATATAGTTTAAAAAAAAAAAATGGTTGTCCCCAGAGAGTCCCCTCCCCCACAGGTCCTGAGGCTGAGCCTAATCCTCCCTAAATCCCCTGCCTTTCTGCTGAGGCTGGGCTGTTGTTCTAAGAGGATTGGAGCATTTACTAAATTAGTCCTGTCCGGGACACGGGAAAAACAGGCTCCATGAGGTGGAAGGGGAAAACAATAAGAGGGAGAGACAGCTATGGGGGCGAGAGCAGACATGGAAAAAGGGAAGAGAGACAGCCAGAAAACACAGAAGACCAAGCACCTGTAATCTCAGCAGGTGCGAGTCAGATTTCTATGAGTTTGAGGCCAGCCAGGCCTATGTAGCAAGACCCTGCCTTAAAAAATGGTGGTGGGTGGAGAGATGTCTCAATGGTTAAGAGAACCGACTGCTCTTCCAGAGGACACAGGTTTGAATCCCGGTGTCCACGCAGCCACCTATAATCCTCTGTAACTCCAGTCCCAGGGGATTGGATATGCTCTTCTGGTCTCCAAGTGCACTGCCTGCACATGGTACACAGACATACATGCAAGCAAAATACCCATACACATCAATTTTTTTAACTGAAGGGACTCCCTATCCCAAGAAGGGACCAACAAAGCCGAGTTCTTCCCTCCCCCAGATGTGGGATGTGGTAAATGTCTTGACTCCCCATCCCTTACAGTTTCTTCACCTATAATAATAATATCTATCTGGTGCATTGCTGTGATGATTCCAACAGTTAGGACTGGCTTATTTTCTTTTTGCTGTACTAGGAATTGAACCTAGGGTCTGCAACACAGACAAGCACTGTATCACTGAGCCACACCCCGAGCCCCTCACTAGGGGATTCTAGGCAGGTGCTCCACCACTGAGCCATGTCCTCAGCCCCTTATTGGGGGATTCTAGGCAGGGGCTCTACCACTGAACCACACTGCCAGCCTCCTTTAAAACTTATCTGTGATAGGAAACTCACTAAGTTTCCTAGGTAGGTCTTAAACTTGAGATCCTCCTCCTCAGCTCCCACTTGCCAGGATCCCAGGCCTGGCTCACCCTCCCTGGTCCTGTGTCCCTTCTTAGTTGACTTTCAGAAGATACAGAGAAAAGCTTTGCCACAACAGAAAATACCCAAGAGTGCACTATGGGCAGAAAGGGCAGAGCAAATCTTAATTTCCTTCTACCTAGCCAAGTTTGCCCCTCCCAAAAAAAAAATCACACAGAAACAAAAAGAAAAAAGTCACCCAGATTTAAGTGGGATGTAACATTTTTAATCAGTTTCACTCTGGGTAACCAGGGAAGGGAGACCTAAGAGGCCAGAAAGAGGGAAGGAAGAGAACAGATGCTAACTTCAATTGAGGAGGACTCCTGGCCTCATCATCCTATGGTCCCTTGCTTGTCAGTCTTGTGGCTTGGAAAGTAGGATTTACAGGGGGAAAGGAGAGTGTTATGTAGCCCAGGCTGGCCTCAAACTTGCAATGTAGCCTAGGATGACTTTGAACTCTTAATCCTCCTGTCTCCATCTCCCTCTGTTGAGATCACAAGCATGTGCCACCGCTCCTGACTTATGAAATGGAATACTGGACATACGCTATGGGTGTCTAAAAGACCTCCACCCAGATAGGTCCACGAATCGGACTTCCAGCCTCTTGACATGATTCAACTTCTACAGACATCTGGAAGACCCCAGCACTGGTGCCTTCTCATTCTGACCTGGGAACTGGGTTCTAGAACATTCTAGTCATCTTTCAAGTCTTCCCCAATATTCCCATCAAGCTTCTTTTGCATTTTGTTTTTGTACAAGACGCAGCTTCCCAGCTCAGTTTGGTGGCACATGCCTGTAATAGACATTTATGTATACAGATACATAAATCATATATACACTATACAAGTAAATCAAATGAACAATCTCCTAAACCTACCATGTAAACCTGACATTTGTTAACTTTAACTTTATAAAATTTCCAAGTGAATTTAGAGGTTTCACTCTGTAGCCCAGGCTGGCCTCAAATTCCCAGCAATCTCTCTGCCTCAGTTTCTTCCATTCTAGGATTACAAACACCTGGTTTAGGGCACCGTGAGTTCTGACTCAAACATTCTCCAGGTGAATTGCAAGACAGATTTCCTCTGGAGCACATTCTCAGCACCTTTACTGAAGTCTTCGGAAAAGCAGCAGATACAAGCGTCACAATCGTGACATCTACTGATTGCCGCTGGGCTATCTCAGGAGAGGAAAGAGCCTCTTTCATTGATGGGGGGTGGGGGTTGGCTGTATAGGGGCTAGGCTCTCCAATGGAGCTGAGGTTGGACTGAACTGGAGGCTGAATTGTCCACAGCCTTTGGAGGATTGCTACTTCCTGTCCCTTGCTAGGGGCTACTCTCCCGGAATCTAAGCTGGTGGAAGAAGATGGAGCCCAGAGAGGGTGCTTCAGCTGGAAGTGGGAACGGGAAGCCTCTTCTACAAGATCTGAAACTTCCAGGCACTCTGATCTTTGTAGTCCAGAGGGTCCATGGGGTTGTAGGTGAATTTCCAGGTGCCTGTGGGGTCTTTGAATTCCAGGCTGTCCACGGGGCTGTACGTGCTGTAGCTCTGGCCTGACAACGAAGTAGGGGATTGAGCCAGGGATGGCCCCACAGAGGGGCCTGAGAGGGGGCTGAGAGCCGGACCCCCCAGCTGGGGCACCATGGGAGAAAGGTAGGGATCCAGCCCACTGAAATAGGAACTTGGAGATGCATAAGCCGAGGGGGAAGAACAGAAAGCCGAAGCAGGAGCATAGGTCATGGCATAGGGGGCTGAGGTAAGAGAGGGCCCCGAGGCCACTAGCCCAGCTCGCTGGGCCTCAGGCAGAGGAGACTCCGAGGCTGGACTCCAAATGGACACAGTGGCCACTGCTGTAGTAGGTGAGCCTGAGGGGCCAGGCAGAGAAGGGCTGTAGGAATCTGAGATGCCCAAAGGGTCTGTACAAACATCTGTGGAGGGTCGTGGGGATGCGCCCGCCTTCCTCTTAGCAGGACGAGCCTTGACCTGTCCCCCCGGGGGCTGCTGCTGCTGCTGCTTCTGCTGCTGTCGCTGCTGTCTGCATTTCGCTCTGCGGTTCTTGAACCAGACCTAGAGCGAGAGGGAGGAGGAGAGTGAATAAAATGTGAAAAGACCCCGGAGTCCTCAGGTGCCAAGGGAAGAAGGACAAGGCTGGTGGAAACAGTCGCGCTCCGTCACTCCGCATCCAACAATGACGGCAGCTCTGCCATAATCTGTGTACCCATCCAATCAGCATGTACACATGCACACAGCAACCTACATGCACTGGTCACACATGTCTCATGCATGCAGGCAACCATACACACGTGCATGTATCAGTCTGCAGGCATCATCTACCCACTTGATTGATCACACATGCATGCATGCATGCGATCATGCATTATCTCACATTATATGCATGCAGTCACACACATACCCACATACACACCTGCATGTACTCAGCCACCTACCTGATCACAGGAAGATGTACGCAGTCATGTATTATCCTCACCTATATACATACAATCATGCACATATGCACATGCTGTATTAACATGCTCTTGCTCATGAATATGTACATGAGTTATACTCACATATCATACATGCACTATATCATGTTTGCATAGACTCATCAGCCCATCCCATAGTATATACATGCATGTAGTTTTACATATAGATACAGTAATACCAGGGCTAGGGATGTAGCTCTGTGGTAGAGCATTTGCCTGGCATGCCCAAGGCTCTGGGTTCAATCTTCCACACTGCAGAACACACACACACACACACACACACACACACACACACACACACACAACTTACTTCTCTCACCCACTAATCCTCTCAGTCACCTACTCCACTGGTTAAAGGAGTCATGAGGGGTTAACATTCTTCTACTGTGAGGAATATTAATGTTACAGTAAGTGAGTAAACCATACAATTCAGCGGAGGCTCACTATGTAGCCCAGACCGGCACTCGTCCTGCCTCTGCCCCCTCCATGCTGAGATTGCAGGGATGAGCCGCCAGCATGCTTAGTGCAGTATTCTAGAACTGGTAGTACGTGGAAGATGCCGTTAAAGAGGGAAGCAGCAGCACTGGGGTTTCAGGTTGGAATTAAAAGTGCTATGATCCATGTGGCTGTCCTTGGTTTCTATGGTGACTTGATGGATCCACCGGTTGATAAATAAGCACGCCGACGAGACAAGTCCCATGAAGCTAAGCTTAAGGAGACAGGCCTGTTGTAACCCTGCTCTTCGGGAGGCTGACTCAAGAAGATCTGAAGCTAAAGGTCTGCGGGGCTGTAGAGTGAGTTCAAGGTCAGCCTGGGTAACGTGTGAGACTGTCTCACAATGCCAATGCTGCAATGGATGGCCCCACACCCGTGCGTATATGGGCAGCACAAACCAATCCAGTGGGTTATAAAGAGGAGGAGGATGAAGAGGAGAAAAAAAAATGAATGAAGTTGAGCAGGAAATGGAGGGGGTGTCCTGGAGGGGGAAGGGGGGTGGATATGATCTCAATACACTGTATCCATGTATGAAATTACCAAATAAATTTTTATTACTTACTTAATTTTTTGAAATTATAATTACATCATTTCCACGTCCTTCTTTCAAATCAAAGAATAACTAAAAAATAATAAGATAACAAAACAGGCAGGAGAGATGGCTCAATGGTTAAGAGCCCACATTGCTCTTGCAGAGGACCTGGGTTCAGTTCCCAGCACCCACATTGCAGGCCACGGCAGTGGCCACTGTGTCCATTTGGAGTCCAGCCTCGGAGTCTCCTCTGCCTGAAGCCCAGCGAGCTGGGCTAGTGGCCTCAGGGCCCTGTAACTCCCACTCTAGGGGATCTGATGACCTCTTCTGGCCTCCCCAGGTGCTGCACACATGTGCACATACACACATGTGCACATACATACATGCACACATACATGCACGCATGCACACACGCATGCGAGTAGAATTAAAAATAAATCTCTAGCCCGGTACAGTGCCACAACACCTTTAATCTCAGCACTTGGGAATCAGAGGCAGGTGGATTGATGGTGAGTTCAAAGCCAGCCTGCTCTACATAGTAAGACCTTGTCTCAAAAATAGTTTTAGCCAGGAGGTGGTAGGGCACGCCTTTAATCCCAGCACTCAGGAGACAGGGGCAGGAGGATCTCTGAGTTCGAGGCCAGCCTGGTCTACAGAGTGAGATCCAGGACAGCCAGAGCTGTTACACAGAGAAGCCCTGTCTTAGAAAACAAAAATAACTAGTTTTAAGATCAAAAATAAATAAAAAGGGGGCTGGTGATATATTTCAATGGTGGATCAATTGTGCATATATGTGTGAGACCCTGAAAATCAATCCTCATTTCTGAAAATAAAGGAAACAGTGCAAAGGGAAATAGAACACTTGGAGGACAGTGTGGTGAGAAGGCATCAAATAACAGGAAGTTGGCTGGGCGGTGATGGCACACGCCTTAATCTCAGCACCCAGGAGGCAGAGGCAGGCAGATCTCTGAGTTTGAGGCCAGCCTGGTCTACAGAGTGAGTTCCAGGATGGTCAGGACTACACAGAGAAACCTTGTCTTGAACAAATAAGGAAGAGGAGGATCTTGGAGGAGGAGGAGGAGGAGGAGGAGGAGGAGGAGGAGGAGGAGGAGGGCGAGGTGGGGGAGGAGGAG
>CABHPR010156296.1:19231-40731 GCA_902168415.1 Peromyscus melanophrys
AAAGAAAAGAAAATACTAAAAAAGCAGGGCGGGGGCGGGAAGGAGGGAATGCAGATTCTGGAAGGTGCCTCAGGTTAAGAGCTCTTGCTGCTCTTCCAGAGAACCCAAATTCAGTTCCAAGCACTTATATCAGAGAGCTCACAACTGCCTGTAACTCTAGCTCCAAGGGAGCCAATGCCTTCCTCTGGCCTCTGTGGGCACCCTCACTCAACTGCACATATACACAAATAACATTTTTTAATCTTAATAATAATAATAATATATGCTAGTACGTGGACTGAAAAGGTGGTTCAGTGGTTAAGAACACTTGTCACACCACACAATCGTGAAGACCTAAGTTCAGATCCAGCACCCGAGTTTAAAAGCTCAGCTTGCTGGATGTAGTAATGCATGACTTAAATCCCAGCACTCGGGCTGGAGAGATGGCTCAGCAGTTAAGAGCCCTGGCTGCTCTTCCAGAGGTCCTGAGTTCAGTTCCTAGAAACCAAATGGTGGCTCACAGCCATCTGTAATGGGATCTGATTCCTTCTTTGGGTGTGCATGAAAACAGAGCACTCATATACATAAAATAAATCTTTAAAAAATTAAATAAATCCCAGCACTCAGGAGGCAGAGGTTGGCGAATCTCTGAGTTCAAGGACAGCTGCATCTACCAAGTGAGTTCCAGGACAGCCACAGCTACACAGAGGGACTCTTCCTCATCACAAAAGGGGGGAGGGGCCCACCAACTCCTCTAACACTAAGGCTGTGAGAGGCAGACACAAGAGGATCACCAGGGCTTGCTGACTACCAGCCCAGATCCAGGCTCAGTGAGAGACCCAGTCTCACTAATGTGGACAGTGATAGAGAAGGACAGCTGGTGTCCCCACGGGTGTGCACACATCTTTACACACATACACCACACACATACACACAAAAAATAGAGCCAGTATCAAGATCATGATGGGGAAGCCTACAGAGACAACCAAACCAAACTAGTGGGAACTCATGAACTTTAGACCAACAGCTATGGAGCCTGCGTGAGACTGGACTAGGCCCTCTGCATAAGTGAGACAGTTGTGTAGCCTGATCTGCTTAAGGGGCCCCCTGGCTGTAGGATCAGGATCCATCCCTGGTGCATGAGCTGACTTTTGGAGCCCACTACCTATATGGTGGGACACCTCGAACAGCCTTGATGCAGGGGGAGGGGCTTGGATCTGCCTCTACAGAACATACCAGGCTCTGCTGACTCCCCATGGGAGGCCTTATCTTGTTGGAGGAGAGAATGGGGGGTGGGGAAGGCTGCAGAGGCAGAAGGAGGGGAGAGAGGGGGATCTGTAGTTGGTAAGTAAAATGAATAAAAAAATTCCTTAATAAAAAAAAATTTAAAAAACAAATATTTCCCCTTTTATTGAAAGATAGATAGATAGATAGATAGATAGATAGATAGATAGATAGACAGATAGATAGATAGATAGATAGATAAGGCCAGTGAGATGGCTTGGTGAGTAAAGGCATCTGTTGCCGAGCCGGACAACCCGAGTTGGTCTCCCAGTACCCACATGGTAAAGCAGTGGTTCTCAACCTTCCTGATGCTTCAGTCCTTTAACACAGCTCCTCACGTTGTGGTGACCCCAACATAATGAATTGCAATTTTGCTACTCTTAGGAATCGTAATGTAAATATCTGATATGCAAGATAGCAGATATGCAACCCCTGTGAAAGGGTCCTTCCATACCCTCCCCAAAGGGGTCACGGCCCACAGGTTGAGAACTGCTGTCTAGGAGCGAACTGACCTCTGACCTCTAGCCAGAACCACCCTGCTAACACACTGCTGGACCCTCCTCCCTCTCTATCTAGATGTGGAGGCTTACCCACATCTGTTGTCCCAGCATCCAAGAAGCCGAGGCAGGAGGATTGACTCAAATTTGTGGCCAGCCTGGGATTCGTAGCAGACCCTGTCTCAGAAATAACAGCAGGAGGCTGGGGGTGTGGGTAGCTGGCACAGAGCTTGCCCGGAATGTACAAAGCCTTGGGTTCGACCCCCAACAGCGAATACTCTGGACACGGTGACACACACCTGTAATTCTAGAGCTCAGAAGATGGAGGCTGGAGGGTCAAGGACATTCTAGGCTACTTATCATGTTGGAGGCCGCCTTGGGATACATGAGAGCCTGTCTCAAAAGTGAGGGGGTACTGAAGAAATGGCTAAGTAGATAGTGCTTACTGCAAAGTATGAGGGGCTGAGTTCACACGCACAGGAACCATGTAAAAAGCCAGCCATGGCTGCATGTGCCTGTCACTATAGCATCAGAAAGGGCGGAGACAGGTGGATCCCAAGAGCTGGCTACACAGACAGCCTAGTCAAATTGTCCAACTTCCAGCACAGTAAGAAACCTGGTCTCAACTTAAAAAAAACACCGGGCGGTGGTGGCGCACGCCTTTAATCCCAGCACTCGGGAGGCAGAGCCAGGCGGATCTCTGTGAGTTCGAGGCCAGCCTGGTCTCCAAAGCGAGTTCCAGGAAAGGCACAAAGCTACACAGAGAAACCTTGTCTCGAAAAACTAAAAAAAAGAAAGAAAAAGAAATCTTGTCTCCAGGTAACAAGGCAGAGCTCAATGGAGGAAAATATTGATGTCATCCTCTGGCCTCCATACATGAAGACACATTCAAGTATATACTTATGTGCATATATCACACACACACACACACACACACACACACACACACACACACACACACTCCAGAAGAATCCCAGCACTCTGGAGGTGGAGGTAGAAGGATCCAAAGTTCAAGGTCATCCTCAGCTATATAGCAAATCCAAGGCCAGCCTGGGCCACAAAAGACTTTTAAAAATAAATAAATAATAAATAAATAAATAAATAAAAATAGCCAGGCGTGGTAGCTCACACCTTTAATCTCAGAACTCGGGAGGCAGAGGCAGGTGGATCTCTGTGAGTTTGAGGCCAGCCTGGTCTACAGAGCGAGATCCAGGACAGCCAGGGCTACACAGATACAAACCAAACCCTGTCTCGGAAAACCAAACCAATAGATAAATAAATAGAAAAATGAAAAGATGCCAGATATTGCACTATTGGCTGAATTTTGCTGTTTCTGGGAAATTTTTTGTTACTTTCTTTTTGTTTAATATTATATGGGTGTTTTTCCTGTACGTATGTCTATGCACCATATGCATGTGCCAGCAGAAGCCGGAAGTGGGTGTTAGGGCCCCTGGAACTTGAATTACAGACAGTTGTGAGCCATCATGTGGATGCTGGGAATTGAACCCCAGTCCTCTGGAAGAGTAGCCAGTATTCTTAACCACTGAACCATCCAGCCCCCTACTTTTTATTTTTTTAAGATAGGGGCTCTGTAAGACATAGTCTATGTATCCCTGGCTAACCTAAAACTCACTTTTTAGACCAAGCTGGCCTCAAGTTGACAGAGATCTGCCTGCCTCTAACTCTTCAGCACTAAGATTAAAGACATCCACTACTATGCCCTGCTACATGTCTCTATAATTTCTTTGAATGACCACAGCCCCTAGAAAAGCTGCTGCAGCCATCAAGGCAAAACATATTGCTAATATTGGCCTTTTCCTTCAAAAATAAATATAAATAAATATAAAAATATAGACATCTATAACTTGAGTTCTCAAAAAAAATTAGCCATGCTCTCAACTTCAAAGAAAGAATTTCAGTTTACTGTATTGAGCTGGCATTGAACAGAAATTAACAGCCACATGTGAGCAAATAACCTCGAGGAACATGCTAATGCTTACCTTTTGACTGAGTTACAGCCCCAGCCCATGTTTTCGCCAATAAGCAACCTAATAGGACAGGCATCCATCTAGTCAACAGTAAAATCACAACCCAGTGCCAAGCAGTAGGAAGAAACTAGAGTTCTCCAGGGATAGATGCACAGATGGAAAGGAAATCCTGGGCCACAAGATGGCTCACCATGAAGGTGCTTGCCCCCAAGCCTAAAAACCTGAGTTTGAGCCAGGCAGTGGTGGTGAATGCCCTTAATCCCAGGAGGCAGAGGCAGGTGGATCTCTGAGTTCAAAGCCAGCCTGGTCTACAAAGTGAGTTCCAGGACAGCCAGGGCTACACAAAGAAACCCTGTCTTGAAAAAACCAAAACTGAATTTGATCCCTGGGACCTACATGGTTGAGAGAGAGAACTAACTCCTGCAAATTGTCTGCAGGGGAGTCAGGAGACACAAGTACACACACACACACATACATACATACATACATACATACACACACACACACACACACACACACACACACACACACAGAGTACATATGTGTAAGTGCTTTAAAAACAGAAAAATTCTAAAGACTTAAAGAAAATACAAATGGGTGTAGTGGTGCACAAAGATCAGGAATTCGAGACAATTTCAAAGCCACCCTCCACTCCATAAGACTCCATCTCAAAATAAAATAAAGGTGGAGGGGGAGTGGGGAGACAGTTCACTGGGTAAAGCGTGTCCTGTGCATACATTAGGATCTGAATTCAGCTGCCCAGCACCCAGATAAAAGCTGTGTGCAGAGGTTTGTACATGTAACCCCAGTGTTGGGGGAGCAGAGACAAACATATCCACAGGGCTCACTGGCAGACTAGCCTCGGCTCAACCGGGAAGTCCACGTTTAGCGAGAGACCTTGTCTAGAGTGGGCCGGGTGTGGTGGTGAACACCTTTAATCCCAGCACTCGGGTGGCAGGGGCCGGAGGATTCCTTAAGATCAAGGCCAGCCTGGTCTACACAGAGAGTACTATGAAAAAAGTAGCAAGTGGAGAGTGTTAAGGAAGACACCCAACATGTCAGTCTCTGGGTTCCACAGTCACTCTCTCGCATACATTACACACTTTGCACACATACATACATACACACAATCACACATCAGGGATGTGTGCTAAGATGGGACATTCCATCTCTGAACGTCCTCAGAGTATTAAATTCATTCACCTTAAAGCCACTCCTGGATTGGAACTGGTCCCCAACTATAACCTCACTCCCTCCTACGGTGGTCCTGACTATCCTGCTTCCCCACATGACTGCTGGAATCTCTACCCTGCGTTAATTGTTCAGAAAACATCACAGATCCATCTTCGAGTCAAACTACAACCATGCTCTGAAAACATAGCTGAGACTAAAATGCCCTTCTTTCTTCTCTCTCTCTCTTCCTCTCCCTCTCTCTTCCTTGGTCCGCTCAGCCTCTCCAGCAAAGACTCACCTTTGCAAAGAAGAAATGGGGACTCTCCTGGTGGCCCAGGTCCTGGAAGGTGTCATCAGACAACAGAGACTGGGGAAATAGTTCCCCTCGTATGGGGCGACTTTAAGCCTAAACGGAGAGTGATGTCATCTGCTGTGGCCTGGATCTCGAAGGGTAATCCCAGCCAAGATGGGGGACTGACTAGGCAACAGGAGGTGACATTGGCTGGGGGAAGGGCACCGTCTGCCTAATCCCACCCCGCCACCACCCCCACAGTGACATCTTGGCAATTAGGGTTGATGAGGAAGGGAGGGAAGGCCCAATTCCTGCCTGCAACCAGGAGCCGCCACTCCTCAGGGAAGTCTTTCCTTAGGTCTGACTAATGTCCCTCCAGCTTCAGCTACTCTCTGGAAAGAAATGTCTCCAAGCTGGGTGGTGGCGGTGGCGGCACATGCCTTTGAGGTGGAGGCAGGTGGATCGCAGTGAGTTTGAGGCCAGCCTGGTCTACAAAGTGAGTTCCAGGACAGCCAGGAATGTTACACAGAAAAGACATTTTGATTTGTCTCAAAAAAAAAAAAAAAAAGAAATGTCTTCAGAAACACAGAGATGAGCATACAGTGCTCCTGGGAGACTGAGAAATGAGAGGCACAGGGCTTTCAGGATTATTCTCTGTAGCCCAGGCTAGCTTTGAACTTGTAAGTCCCCTGTCTCGGCTGGAATAGCTGGGATGACACACTAGTTCAAACGTAGTTCCTCATGGCTCTCCTTTTTCCTGCCCCCCCCCCACCCCATCTTTGCCTTGGTCTCATTAGACATAAAGTTCCTTCCTCTTCCTTCTCACTCCCTTCTCTTTGTTTTGGGTCTCCTGTGGCTCAGTTTCTTCTCAGTTTCTTCTGCAATTCTCCTTGTCAGACTGGTTTCCCTCCATTCTCTCTCTCTCTCTCTCTCTCTCTCTCTCTCTCTCTCTCTCTCTCTCTCTCTCTCTCTCCATAACTGTGTCTTCTCTATTGTCTCTCATCTCTGTCTGTCTCTATATCTAAATCACTACTTCTAGGTCCCTCTCTGGGTCCCTTCATGTCTTTGCCTGTGTCTCTACATCTGTCAATCTCTGTGTCTCTATCAGACTCTCTCTAAGTCTCTCATCGCTATGTCTCTGGCTGTCTCTCTGTGTCTCTGTTTCTGTCTTTTTCTCCCTGTCTGTGTTTCTCTCGGTCTTTTTGTCTCTCACTGTCTCTGTACATCTCTGCCTCTCTCTGTTTTGTTTAGCCTTATTTATTTATTTTTATTGTACATCTGTGGGTATCATGTCTGCACACCCTGTTGGCGCACTCTCCCACGAGGCCAGAAGAGGGCATCAGATCCCCTGGAACCGGAATTACAGAAGGTTGTAAACCACCATTAGATGTTGGGAATAGAACCCGGGTCCTCTGGGAAGGCTCCAGTGCTCTTAACCGCTGAGCCATCTCTCCAGCCCCTCACTGTGCCTCTTTGTGTCTCTGACTCTCTGTCTCTAGTTCCCTTTGTAGGGCAAGTTTGCATCCTCTCTCTCCCTTTTCGTCTCCCACTGTGTCTCTCTCCCTTTTTCTCTGCCTCTCTCTCTGTGGGTTCCTCCCTCATTTTGCTGTCCCTCTGCCGGTCCTCCCAAGTCTGAGTCTGCAGCCCCGGCTCAGAGCCTCTGTTTGCTTCTTATGCTGAAGGTTCCATTGCCGCTGCTGTTCCCCCTACCGCACCCCCACCCCCCAACACACACACACACACACCATCTTGCCATCTCTCTTCCCTTAGTAGACCCCTCCCTTGATTTTTCTGTGTCCCTCTAGGTAGTAATATCTCCCTGAGCCCCCGTCCCCACTCAAATCTGTTCTACTTCTCTCAACACCCGGCCACGCACTCATGTTCCGTAATCCCCGCATGCCGCTGGGTCACTGCTTGTCACGAGGGGCCCTCCCCCCTCCTCTCCAGACCCCTGCTAGGGGAGATTAGGGCTTCTGGGCCAGAAGGGGAATCAGAGCAGATCTCATTAGCAGAGTGACACAGAGGAGGAGGTGTATGACGCTCAGAACCCTGTCAGGAGGCCCCACCCTTGCTGGGGCTCAACCCAGGAGGAAGGCTGGCCATGCAGACAAGGGGAGGAAAAGTCCGTATGGAAAGCATGTGCGATGAGTGGGTTTTCTGGTTTCATTCGGTTTTTTTGGTTGGCTGCTTGCTTGCTTTTTTGTTGTTTTGGGGAAAATGGAAAGAAGACCGGGACTAAAAGGCCTGGCCTAAACAAGGCCCTAGGTTCAACCTCTACGTTGTTGAAAATAAAAAGTGTTTAAAGCAGTGGTGGGGCATGCCTTTAATCCCAGCACAGAGGCAGACAGATCTCTGCAAGTTCGAGGCCAGCCTGGAATACAGAGTGAGTTTCGGGACAGCCAGAGATACACAGTAAAACCCTGTTTTGAAAAATCACAGAGAGAGAGAGAGAGAGAGAGAGAGAGAGAGAGAGAGAGAGAGAGAGAGAGAGAGAGAGAGAGAGAGAGAGAGAGAGATATTCCCTAACTTGGCTTGACCTCCAGGGTCATTTTAACGCTGGATGCCTCTACCCAATTTATTGAAATGTGTCCCCTCTCTATAGGGGCTGTCTTCTCATTACAGAATTATGAATTCATGACATGTCTGTGTTTCGGTTAACTACACTATTTGTTCGTTTATTTGAGGAAACTGTGGTGCTCGTGTGGAAGTCAAAAGACAACCCACAGAAGTCAATTCTGTTTTCCCACCGTGGGGGTTCTGGGGATGGAATGCAGGTGGCCAAGCTTGGTGGCAATCACCTTTACCTGCCGAGCCATCTCACTGGCCCTGGCAATTCCAATGGGACACTGCTGGAGGTTTAGAGAGGAAGAGTGGGGTAGGCTGGAGCAGGTGGGGAAGCCCTCCCTGGTGGCCCTGGAGGCTCCCGTGGTGAGACCGGGAAGCTAGAGGAGGAACAGGTAGCTGCTGAGAGAACTCCGGCCTAGACTTTCTTGGCCTTGCCCCACCCAGGGGCAAACCTCCACAGATAGCCCCAGGACCTCAGAGATTTCTGGAAACACATTCTTTTGGCCTGACTGGTTAGGTAGGGGGGTTTTTATTGCTGTTTCGTTGTCCTGGGAATCAAACCTCTAAGCCATGCCTCCTTTCTGTTTGTGTGTGGTTTTTTTTGAGACAAGTCTCACTTAGGTAGCCCTGGCTCACCTAAATGTGCCTGTATAGATCAGGCTAGCCTTGAGTTTACAGAGATCTACCTGCCTCTGCCTCTCCAGTACTGGGATTAAGGTATGTGCCCACCACATCGGGCAAGGAATTACTCCCCCCACCTTTTATTGAAAATAGGGGGGCTGGAGAGATGGTTCAGAGGTTAAGAGCACTGACTCCTCTTCCAGAGGCCTGAGTTCAATTCCTAGCAACCACATGGTGGCTCACAACCATCTGTAATAAGATCTAGTGCCCTCTTCTGACCTGTAGTCATACATGCTGTATACATAATAAATCTTTAAAAAAAAAAAAAAGATGTCTTCCCTCCTTTAATAAACGGCATTCAGTATTTATATATATATATAAATATAATATATATTATATATTATATATATATTTAAAAAAAAAAGAAAGAAATAGGTTTTGGAGCTGGAGAGATGGCTCAGCAGTTAAGTACACTGACTGCTTTTTCAGAGGACCTAAGTTCAATTCCCAGCACCCACATGGCAGCTCACAACTGTCTGTAACTCCAGTTCCAAGGTAGCCTGACACCAGTGCACATAAAATAAAAGTTAATTTTTTTTTAAAGATTTATTTATTATGTATACAGTGTTCTGTCTGCATGTATCCCTGCAGGCCAGAAGAGGGCACCAGATCTCATTACAGATGGTTGTGAGCCACCATGTGGTTGCTGGGAATTGAACTCAGGACCTTTAGGCAGAGCAAGCAGTGCTCTTAACCTCTGAGCCATCTCTCCAGTCCCAAAAGTTAAATTAAGAAAAATTGAAAATAGTTTTTTTTTTCTCACGTAATATATCCTAATTACAGTTTCCCCTCACTCTATCCCTCCCAGTTCCACACCACCTCCCCTCCCATCTGGATCCACTCCCTTTCTGTCTCTGATTAGAAAACAAACAGGTGGGGCTAGAGAGATGGCTCAGCAGTTAAGAGCACCAGGGTTCAATTCCCACCACCCACACAGCAGCTCACAATTGTCTGTAACTCAAGTTCCAGTGGACCCGACTCCCTCACACAGACATACACGTAGGCCGAATACCAACACACATAAAAGCTAAATGATGAAATGATCAAAGGTAGGACAGACTGGATGACGAGGCTCAGGGAATGGTCAGAATTTGGAAGCTCTAAGAGGACAGAAGTTGGCTTGACCCAGATGGAGGAAAACAGACGTAAGCATCATTGGTGACAAAAAGCAAAGGGGCGTGTCTTCTACCCGTGGAAATCTGAACAGAAAAAAACAAAGGGGCGTGTCTTCTACCCTGGAAAACTGAACAGAAAAAAAAACAAAGCTAGTCAGTGAAGCTTTGAAAAAAAATATTGAATGAATAAGCCAGGTGGCGGTGGTGCATGCCTTCAATTCCAGCACTGGGGAGGCAGAGGCAGGCAGATCTCTATGAGTTCGAGCCCAACCTGGGCTACAGAGGGAATTCCAGAACAGGCCCCAAAACCACAGAGAAACCCTGTCTCAAAAAAATTAAATGAATAAATTTTCAAAAACCTGATTAAAAAAAACTGATTAAAAAATACAATTCCTAGTGTTATGGTGACCCCCAACCATAAAATTATTAAGAAGAAGAAAGAAAGAAAGCAAACAGGCTTTTAAGGGATAACAATAAAATAATAAGACAAAAGTAAACATCAGAATTGGGCAAAACAAAGAGAAGAAAAAGAGCCCAAGAAAAAAGCAGAAGAAACAGATGGAATTCATTCCCACACTCAAGAATCCCATTAAAAATAAATAAATAAACAGGTAGCCGTAACCAATAGGCAGAGGACCTGCTGCAGACCCAGGCAGGCCCTGTGCATGCTACCTTGGTATCTGTGAGTTCACATGAGCTCTGATCGTGTTAATTGTCTCATGGTGTCTCATGAGACACCTGTGGTGAGACCGAGAAGCTAGAGAAGGAACAGGTGGCTGCTGAGAGAACTCCTGCCTAGACTTCCTTGGCCTTGCCCCACCCAGGGGCAAACTTCCACAGATAGCCCCTCTGGCTCTTACACTCTTTCTGCCACCACTTCTGCAGGGTTCCCTGAGCCCTAATGGGAAGGATTTGATAGAGGCATTCAATTTGGGGGCTGAGTGTTCCAAGAACTTTCACTCTCTGCAAAATCTGGCTGTGGGTCTCTGTATTTGTTCCCATCTACTTACTGCAGGAACAAAGTACTAATATGTCAGTATAGCAGAATGTCATCAGAAGTCTTTGTTTGTTTGGTTGGTTGGTTGGTTGGTTGGTTGGTTGGTTGGTTGGTTGGTTTTGTTTTGTTTTTAGAGACAGGATTTCTCTGTGTAGCTTTGGTGCCTGTCCTGGAACTCACTCTGTAGACCAGGCTGGCCTCGAACTCACAGACATCCGCCTGCCTCTGCCTCCGGAGTGCTGGGATTAAAGGCGTGCGCCACCACCGCCCAGCAGGAGTCATTCTATCGTCTTTTTTTTTTTTAACAGCAGTATTTGGTTTTACCCTAGGTTTCCGGGCTATCTTGTCTCAGGCACTTCGCCACCCAAGCAGAGTTGGGTATGGGTTCCATCTAGTGGAGAGAGCCTTGAGTCAAATCAAAATATTTGTTGGTTACTCCAACAAGCTTTGTGACACCGTTGCCCTGGCATGTCTTGCAGGCAGGACACCATTGTAGATCAAACGGTTTGTGGCTGGATTGGTGTTTATCTTTTTTGGTCGTGTACAGAGGACCTTCCTATACCAGAGACACTAGAACACAGGAGTGAAAGTTCAGTGTAGGCGTGGCTCAGCATCTCCATGTTCAATGAGTTTGTAGATGATGTCTTCAGCACAGTGGGATCTTACCGTCACTTTGTGGACAGCAACGAAAGGTCTCAGTAACAACCTGCGTTGCTTGGGAGATTTCCTGATGGCTAAGAATGTTGAATATTTCTTTAAGTGTTTCTCAGTCATGTACAATTCCTCTTTGGAGAATTCTGTTTATATCTGTATCCCATTTTTTAATCGGATTGTTTTCTTAATATCTAGTTTTTTGAGTTCTTTATATATTTTGGATATTAGTCCTCTATCAGATGTGCAGTTGGTAAAAATCTTTTCCCATCCTGTAGGCTGCCACTTTGTCTGAATAAAGGTGACCTTTGGGGCTGGAAAGATGGCTCAGGGGTTAAGAGTACTGTCTGCTCTTCCAGAGGTCCTGAGTTCAATTCCCAGCAACCACATGGTGGCTCACAACCATCTGTAATGAGATCTGGTGCCCTCTTCTGGCCTACAGGCATACATGCAGGCAGAACACTGTATACATAATAAATAAATCTTTTAAAAAATAAAATAAAATAAAAAATAAAGGTGTCCTGCTGCGACCTGCACAGCTGGGAACTGAGAACTGGCGAGGGACGCTGAGGTTAAACAGCACTCTGGACACACCATGATTCTTCATCCAAAAAGAGCTCCTTTATTGACTATCCATCAGCCTTATATACCCTGCTACTTCCTACTCTCCATGGGGTCGGGGTACGGTCCTCAGGTTCCCATCTGTGTCCCAGCAGCTCAGCCAAACAGGAAACCACAAGCGAATCAGCAGAGAGCTGATTCTTCAAACAATGTTCCAGCAATAGCTATATCATAAACATCCTGTGACTTACTGACCACAGGAAAAGAGGAAGAACAAAAGGGCACCTTAGGGCAAGCAAACAGGCTATGCACAAGGCCTGTTCAGCGTCTGCTGCCAACAGTGTCCTTTGTCATGTAGAAGTTTTCCAGTTCATGAGGTTCTACTTATTAACTGTTGATCTTAGTGCCTGTGCTGACAACACTGTTCTGTTCAGAAAGTCTTTTTCTGTGCCAATGAGTTCAATAATATTCCCCACTTTCCCTTCTATCAGGGGTTCAGTGTATTTGGTTTTTTGTTTGTTTGGTTGGTTGGTTTTAGTTTTGGCTTTTTGTTGTTGTTGTTAAAGTTTTTTTTTAAGATTTGCTTATTTATTATGTGTACAGTGTTCTGCCTGCGTGTATTCCTGCACACCAGAAGAGGGCGTCAGATCTCATTACAGATGGTTGTGAGCCACCATGTGGTTGCTGGGATTTGAAATCAGGACCTCTGGAAGAGCAGCCAGTGCTCTTAACCTCTGAGCCATCTCTCCAGCCCCTTTTTTGTTTTTGTTTTTAACTTTCTACCTTTCTGTTTCTTGAGTTTTTTGGGGTTTTTTGTTTTTGTTTTTGTTTTTTGTTTTGTTTTGTTTTGTTTTGGCTTTGTTTTAAGATTATTGTTTTAATATATGCTGTTTGTGTGCTCAGGAGTGGTGTAAGACAAAAAAGGTGACTGGAGAGACAGCCATGGGTGCTAGGAAACAAACTCTTACATTTTTGGTTGTGAGCCTAGCCTTTAATGGCTGAGCCATCTCTCCAACCATATATGGTTTTGTATTGAGTTCTTTGATCCATCTGGAGTTGAGTTTCATGCAGGGTGATAAATATGGAACTATTTGCATTTTTCTACATGCAGACATTCAGTTTAACCTCACCATTTGTTGAACAAACTGATTTTTTCCCCCCAGCGTGTATGTATTTCTAGCTGCTTATGCTTATGCTGCTTCTGCATCTTCTGCTTATGCTGCTTCAGCTGCTTCTGCTTCTCCTTCTGCTGCTTCTTCTTCTGATGCTTCTGCTTCTGCTGCTTCTGCATCTTCTGCTTCTGCCTCTGCTGCTTGTGCTTCACTTTCTTCTGCTTCTGCTTCTCCTTCTGCTTTTTCTTCTTCTGTTTCTTCTTCTTCCTTTTTCCTATTCTTATTTTTATTCTTATTCTTTTTTTAGACAGGGTTTTTCTGCATAACATCCCTGGCTATCCCAGAACTCAATTTGTAGACCAGGCTGTCCTTGAATTCAGACATCCACCTGCCTCTGCCTCCCAAGTGCTGGGATTAAAGGTATGCATCACCAAGACCAATTATTTATGGCTTCTTTATCAAAAATCAGGTGTTCATATGTGTGTGGACTTAGGTCTGGTCTTCAGTTCGATTCCATTGATCGACATGTCTGTTTGGGGGCCAATACCATGCTCTTGTTTGTTTGTTTGTTTGTTTGTTTGTTTGTTTGTTTGTTTTTCCGGAGCTGAGGACTGAACCCAGGGCCTTGCACTTGCTAGGCAAGCACTCTACCACTGAGCTAAATCCCCAACCCCTTATTTTTGTTTTTTACTATAGCTCTATATTACACATAGAATTGGAGATAGTGGTGCCTCCCTCTGTTGTTTTATTATCAGGGATTGTTTTAGCTATCTTCGATTTCTTTGGGTATTTCATATTTCCATATGAAGCTGAAAAGAGTTCTTTCAAGATCTGTGGAGAGTTGTGTTCTTATTTTGATGGGGATTGCTTCAAATCTGTAGATTGCTTTTGGTAGGATGACCATTTTTATTATGTTAATCCTACCAATCCATGAGCATTTCTTTCTTTCTGTTTGTTTATATAGTGGATTACATTTGTCAGTATTCTTCTATTGAACCATCCCTGCATCTCTGGGATGAAGCCCACTTGATCATGGTGGGTGATCTTTGGATTGTGTTCTTGGATTCAGTTTGCAAGTCTTTTGTTGAGTGTTTTTGCTTCTGTGTTCATAAGGGAAATTGGTCAGTAACTTGTCTTTTTTGTTGGGTCTTTGTGTGGTTGTGTGTCAGGGTTACTCTGGCCTTGTAAAATGAACTAGGCAATGTTCTTTCCGTTTCTATCTTGTGGAATAATGGGGGGAGTATTGGCGTTAACTCTACTTTGAAAGTCTAGTGGAATTCGGTGCTAAAACCATCTGGCCCTGGCCTTTTTTGGTTCGGAGACATTTAGTGACTGTTTCTATTTCCTTAGGGGTTAGAGGTCTGCTTAAATTGCTTATATGAATCTAATTTAACTTTGATAAGTGGTATCTATTGAGAAAATTATCCACTTCTTTCAGAGTTTCCAATTTGGTAGGTGCAGATTTTTAAAGCATGTCCTGATGATTCTCTGGATTTCCTCAGTGTCTGTTTTTAATGTCCCCTTTTTTTGTTTCTGATTTTGTTAATTTGGATATTCTCTCTGCCTTTTCAATAGTTTGGATAGAGGTTTGTCTATCTCGTTGATTTTCTCAAAGAACCTACTCTTTGTTTTATTGAGTCTTTGTACTGTTCTCTTTGTTGTATTTTATTCATTTCTGCCTTGGGTTTGATTATTTCTTGCCATCTACTCCTCTGGGATGTGATTACTTCTTTTTCTAGAACTTTCAAGTTTGCTGTTAAGTTGCTAATATTTTTTTTGTTGTTTTTGTTTGTTTGTTTGTTTGTTTTTTGTTTTTTCGAGACAGGATTTCTCTGTATAGCTTTGCGCCTTTCCTGGAGCTCACTTGGTAGCCCAGGCTGGCCTCGAACTCACAGAGATCCGCCTGGCTCTGCCTCCCGAGTGCTGGGATTAAAGGCGCTAATATTTTTAAAATGTGGGCACTTAGTGCTTTAAACTTGCCTCTTAAACCTGCCTTCATTGTGTCCCATAAGTTTAGGTATGTTGTGTGTTCATTTTCATTAAATTCTAGAAAGCTTTTCATTTCTTTCTTTATCTCTGTATTGATCCATTTTTCATTCAGTAGAGAGTTGTTCAGTGTGCATGAGTTTGTAAGGTAGTCTGATCGGATGCAGGGAGTTATTTCAGTTTTCTTGTATCTGTTGAGACTGGCTTTGTGTCCAAGTATGTGATCAATTTTGAAGAAAGTTCTATGAAGTGAAGAGTCAAAGGTATATTCTTCTGTTTGTTCTGTAGATATCTGTTAGGTCCATTTGGTTTATAGTGTTTGTTATTCCACTATTTCTTTGTCTAGGTTTTGTTTGGATGATCTGTCTACTGGCAAAAGTGGGGTATTGAAGTCTCCCACTATCAGTGTGTGAAGGGCAATATGTGATTTAAGCTGTAGTAGTGCTTCTTTTACAAACTTGAGTGCCCTTGCATTTGGTACATAAATGTTAAGAATTGCAAAGTCCTCTTGGTGGAATTTTTGTTTGTTTGTTTGTTTGTTTGTTTTGTTTTGTTTTTTTGTTTTTCGAGACAGGGTTTCTCTGTGTAGCTTTGCGCCTTTCCTGGAGCTCACTTGGTAGCCCAGGCTGGCCTCGAACTCACAGAGATCCGCCTGGCTCTGCCTCCCGAGTGCTGGGATTAAAGGCATGCGCCACCACCGCCCGGCGGATTTTTTTTTTATGAGTATGTAGTATTCTTCCCTAGTCTTCTGATTCGTTTTTTGTTTGAATATTTTGTCAGATATTAAAATGCCTACACCAGCTTGCTTCTTAGGTCCATTTGCTTGGCACATCTTTTTCTATCCTTTTACCCTTGGGTACTGTCTATCCTTGATGTGAAGGTGTATTTCTGTACTTCTTGGTGCCGCAGAATAATGGATCCAGTTTTCCCATCCATTCTGTAAGTCTGCATTTTTTTTTATTGGAGAATTGAGACCACTGATATTGAGAATGACCATTGATGGTTGATTCCTGTTCTCTGTTGCAGTGGGATCTGCGTGTGTTTCCCTCTTTTGACACTTTCTTAACACTTATTTATTTGTGTTTTGTGTACATTGGTGCTCTGCCAGCATGTATGTCTGGGTGAGAGTGTTGAATCCCCAGGAACAGGAGTTATAGACAGTTGTGAAATGCCATGTGGGTGCTGGGAATTGAACCTGGGCCCTCTGGAAGAGCAGCCAGTGCTCCTAACTGCTGAGCCATCTCACCAGCCCCCGTCTTTTGACACTGTCTTCTGGCCTCTGAGAGCACAAGACACATATGTGGTGCACAGACATGCATGTAGGCAAAATATTTGTTACTGTCTGGGGGTCTTGATCGGGTTCATTTTCTCTGCCAGTTAAAGAATTAAAGGGCTGGGCCTGGAGAGATGGCTCAGTGGTTAAGAGTACTGGCTGCTCTTCCAGAGGTCCTGAGTTCAACTCCCAGCAACCACATGGTGGCTCCCAACCATCTGTAATGAGATCTGGTGCCCTCTTCTGGCCTGCAGAGGTACATGCAGACAGAACACTGTATACATAATAAATAAATAAATCTTAAAAAAAAAAAGTATTAAAAGGCAGGAAATTCTCTAGGGTGACAGCAATGGGGAAACTCTCAAATGCAGCAAGCAGGAGCACACAGGATGAGGCAGTCCACAGTGGCTTTTATTAGGTGTGAGGAAGCGCAAGCAGCCAGCAGACCAAGAGAGGACTGCTACAGTGGACAGGGCAGGACACAGACCACGGTGGGCTTCTCCTTGAAGGCTGTTTTGGGGTTTTTTTGTTGTTGTTGTTGTTGTTTGTTTTTTTTAGATTTATTTATTTATTATGTATACAGTGTTCTGTCTGCACATATCCCTGCAGGCCAGAAGAGGGCACCAGATCTCATTACAGATGGTTGGGAGCCACCATGTGGTTGCTGGGAATTGAACTCAGGATCTTTGGAAGAACAAGCAGTGCTCTTAACCTCTGAGCCATCTCTCCAGCCCCTGTTTTTGTTTTTTAAGTCGTTGACGACACAGACACAATGAACCAGCTTCTCTCTCTCTCTCTCTCTCTCTCTCTCTCTCTCTCTCTCTCTCTCTCTTTTTCTTTTTTTGAGGCAGGGTTTCTCTGTGTAGCCTTGGCTGTCCTGGAACTGACTGTGTAGACCAGGCTGGCGTTGAATTCACAGAGATCTGCCTGCCTCTGCCTCCCTTCTTCTTGAAGGCTGATTTTGTTTTTTTGAGTCCTTGAAGGGTCTTCCTTCCCTAATTTAGAGTTGGTCAGTTTCAGTTCAGACAGGACAGCTGACTGGCCAGCCACGGTTGCTTAAACATGTCCTGACCCTGCCTTGAACTTGTTGAGCCAGTCCATCAGCAGGGGCCCTCCTGGCAGGAGGAAAAGTCCATGAGGCCTTTGTTTTAAGTTGCTAGGCTTTTGTCTCAGGTCCGGAGGGTGAGGAAGAAGCCAGTCCTGCTATAAATCTGCTTTATTACCTACCTAGTCATGGCCCCTCTCCCTATCCTCCTGCTTATCGGAGAGTGCATCTAACTCCTAGTCCTTCGTATTCACACACATAACCCAAGAAAGAAAAAGAGAGAAGCTGGTTACTGAAGGACGCAGTTTGGGTGGTCCTCTTTGTTACTGTTGTTATGGTTTTATTTTATGTGTATGAGTGTGTTACCTGCAAGCATGGCTGTGCACCTTTTGTGTGCCTGATGCGGATGGAGGCCAGAAGAGGGCATCAGACCCCTGGAACTGGAGTTACAGATGGTTGTGAGCTGCCATGTGGGTGCTAAAAGGGTAAAATGTAAAAAGGGTCCCCTGAAAAAGCAGCCAGTGCTCTTAACCCATGAGCCATCTCTTCAGTCTCAGGATCTCTATTCTGATTGACAGGTGAAGTCACACATCCCCTTCGAATGACCCTTCCTATCACGGTCTGACTTCAGACATAGACATGCCCACGGGTGCATAAGCATAAGATGGCAAATACAGACTCTCCCTAAAAGTTCACTACAGAAACTACAGTTTCCCCTCACTGTGCATGCACCCCAAACCAGTTCCAGCTGGATCAGCCTTTTTATTTTTTCCATCCTATGCATTAGGAATACTCTTGAATAGAAATCATCTAAATATCAAAAAAAAAAAAAAAAATTAAAGCCAGGTGGTGGTGGTGGTGGTGGCGGCGGCGGCGGCGGCGGCGGCGGCGGCGGCGGCGGCGCACGCCTTTAATCCCAGCACTCAGGAGGCAGAGGCAGGTGGATCTCTGTGAGTTTGAGGTCAGTCTAGTCTACAAAGTGAGTTCCAGAACAGCCAGAGCTACACAGTGAAACCCTGTCTCCAAAAAAAAAAAAAAAAAAAAAAAAAGAAGAAGAAGAAAAGAAAAGAAATAGTCTAAATTTGTTGTTGCTGTGAGCAGAGAAATCCATACTAGTGTTCAGAGGTGGAAGTACACACAGCCTAAGGAGGGTGTGGGATCAAGGGGGTTCTGAGCCTGCTGGATGCATTGTCTGGAGAAGGGTGTGTAGATGTAGTGTGCACTTGTGAAGAAACTAGGTTGCCAAGTGCATTTTTACAAGAAGGAGGGGTGTGGATAACACAAACCACATAGGGTCCCAAGCTAAACCATCTGCCATGTTTGCCTGCCTCACTCCGGTTATGTTCTGTAAAATCCCCAGGAACAGATGGATCTGGTAGCAACTACTTAGGTTATTATGTTTGGCAGCAAAAGCTTGAGACAAGGCTCGTGGATTTTTGTTTGTTTGGTTTGGGTTTTTGGTCTTTTGAGACAGAGTTTCTCTGTGAAGCCCTAGTTGGCCTGGAATGAGTAGAGATCTACCAGCTGAGTTAGCCTGGCTTGGCTCACAGTTTTTGTGAGAGTTTTTGTTTTGAAGGTCTGGTTCTTGCTATTGCTAATCCCACCGGTCAGACCACTACCACAATTTAAAGCCAAACTTGAAGCCAGCTTTAATTAAATACTTTCCAGATATATAGGCTATGGCCAGGTCCATCTCTGGGTTTCCAGAAAATGGCCCTAAATCAAATTTTGCAAGAGCTTAAGAAAGAAAACCGACAGGCGGTGATGGCGCACGCCTTTAATCCCAGCACTCGGGAGCCAGAGCCAGGTGGATCTCTGTGAGTTCGGGGCCAGCCTGGTCTACAAAGTGAGTTCCAGGAAAGGCGCAAAGCTACACAGAGAAACCCTGTCTCGAAAAACCAAGGAAAAAGAAAAAAAAGAAAGATAGAAAACCCATAATCGACTGCATTTCCTATCAGGTCTAACCAGGGGTAAGTTTACGTCCCGACATATTTCCTGGTATGTACCTCCGGCCCACATGTGATCAAGCATATCCAGTGCAGATGGGTCAAACAAACTTGTTTAGGGGAGTGAAAACCTGTGACTTCTTATCTCCCATAAACAATAGCCTCCAACATTCCGGGAACTATCTGTCCTTAGGCAAGGGGCTTGCTGATTAGGGACATTTCATGGATTGGATCTCTTAGGCATAGTAATTAAAGTGTAACTTTGGCTCTCACACTATGTAGACCACACTGGTCTCGAACTTTCAGGAACTTTAGTGACCATCCAGACTCTGCCTCAGAGGTGCTGGAATTACAGGTATGCACCTCCATGCTGGGGAGATTCCTGCATTTTTAAATGAGCTCCCAGGAAACTGCGCTGCAGCTCAAAAGGAGAGCACTTACCTAGCATATGAAAGGCCTGGAGATTAAGCCCCAGTGCCATGCCACAAAATAAAGTGCTTCAAGTTTGAAAAGAAAAACGGCAGCTTTAAATACAAGGGGGCTGGGAGCATCACTTGTCATGAATTATAACTGGTGTTAGACAAATTAATTGCGTTTATTTTTCCTATATTGCTCAGAGGTTGGGTCCTGATCCAGAAGGGTAGGTTGGTCTCCGTCTCTCCTCTTTAGAGATTAACAGTGTTTCAATGGTCCACTCTGTGTTCTAAGATCTGATTTAAAATGGTGGCCAGCAGGCATTTTAAATGCCTCAAACACTATTAACTGTATCTGCCTCTCCCAACAGACATAATAAAAAAAAACTTTTAGAAACACAAATGATGACAGTTGTTAGAAATATATTCCCGGGAGGGCGATGGTGGCACATTCCTTTAATCCCAGCACTCGGGAGGCAGAGGCAAAGGATTTGTGAGTTTGAGGCCAGCCTGGTCTACAAAGTGAGTTCCAGGACAACCAGAGCTGTCACACAGAGCTGTCTCGGGGAGGGGGCGGGGAACATGTTCCCAGTCGCAGAGAATGAGACCATTCTTGGGGTAAATGGAAAGCAGCTGTCCATCCTTCCCTCCAGTCTTCCAGTCCAACCCTTTGTTATCCGGGTCAGCGTGCCTTTTACCCAGCTAGACTTCATTCGGCCTGCTCAGGCCCCAAAAAAAGAAAAAAGAAAGGAAAGAGAAGGGCATGACTGCTCCTACGCAGGGTGGAGGAGAAAGTTTATCACAGATGTGGGAGAGAGCAAGGACATCTGGGAGAGTCCAGAGTGGACAAGACCAGACTGAGCTGGCCCATGCGGGGAGAGCGAGGGGTGGGGCGGAGAAAGAAGAACCAGGTGCAGTAGCCAGGAGGCCAAAAGTACAAGAGGGCGGGTAACGAAAACGTTCGGATTATGTAGGGAGGAGCCTCAGGGGGAAGGTCAGCCCAGCCTCTGGGCTGGAGAGTTCAGGGTCTTGGGCAGAGTACTCCAGCCACACCTTGTAACCGGTAGGGACTGGGGGATGCTGGGAGAACCTGGCAGCCAGGTGCCGCTTTGATATGTTAAATAAGCACATCAGCCTTTGTTTGAAACTTAACAGGATCAAGAGGGACTGATCTTGGCCCAGCAGAGACCACCCAACCCTGATCAGACTCCTATTCCATCAACACCTCGCCACCCAACGCTGCCTTTCTGGGAGGTCTGGCTCCATGAACCCCAAGTGGTCCTTCCCCAGCCATAAGCACAGGTGTGGGTTGTAGGATCACACCACACAGCCGCAACTGGCTGGAGCCTTTGGCCTCACGGGGGTCCACCCACCTCTCCACAACACTGGAGACCTTCCAGAGACTCAGTATTCTGCTTCTGCTTCGACACCTGGCTACCAAGATGGGGGTGACATGACAGACAGCGAATCAGAGGTTTCTTAATCTATAGGGAAGGAATCCTAAGGGCCTCGGCTTCGTCATTTCTGCCTCATTCTGAACTGACCTCCAAAATAAGATGAAGGCAGGAAGTTGCAACTTTCATTTATTTACTTGTTTGTTTATTTATTGTCTTTTCTTTCTCCTCATAGAGGGTCACCTGTAGCACGGTCTAGCCATAAATTCAATATGTAGCAGAGAATGACTTTTTTTTGGGGGGGGGGGGGGTTTGAGACAGGGTTTCTCTATGTAGCTTTGCGCCTTTCCTGGAACTCACTTTGGAGACCAGGCTGGCCTTGAACTCACAAAGATCCGCCTGGCTCTGCCTCCCGAGCGCTGGGATTAAAGGCGTTCGCCACCACCGCCGGGCGAGAATGACTTTAAAATCTTCAACTTGGCCCGGGCGTTGGTGGCGCACGCCTTTAATCCCAGCACTTGGAAGGCAGAGGCAGGCGGATCTTTGTG
>CABHPR010156297.1:7315-56777 GCA_902168415.1 Peromyscus melanophrys
TCTTTCTTTCTTTCTTTCTTTCTTTCTTTTTTTCCTTCCTTCCTTCCTTCCTTCCTTCCTTCCTTTCTTTCTTTCTTTCTTTCTTTTTTTCTTTCTTTCTTTCTTTCTTTCTTTCTTGGTGTTGTAAGTCAGATGAGAACTTGCAGGGGTCAGTTCTTTCCTTCTATTATATGGGTCCTGGGGACCAAACTGAGGTCATCATGTTTGGTAGCAAGCATCTTTACTCACTGAATCACTTTTTCAGCCCTCTCTGTAGATTCTTATGTCTTTTCTCTTTGAAATACTGGGTCCCAACCCCAAGCCCTTGTATAACCCCAGCCCACTCTTGTTTTAAATGGCCCCAAGTAGCCCTAAGTAGATCCATTTCCAATTCTAGATCTTCTATTGCATTTTTTTTTTACCTCAGAGCCATCAGTGGGAGGCTAGTTAGTATGAGAAAGGATGAGTCTAAATGAGAAAAGCAACTAGGCAGCAGGAGAATGATGGTGAATTGAAAAGTTAATGGGGACATACAATTCCACAGAATTTAGTAGCTATATAAGGTGAGGGAGTAGAGGTAATGAAGGATAACCCAAGTTTCCCAGCACAATTTTTTGAAGAGTGAAGGAAGAAGAGCAGGTTTAAGGGAAAAGAAAATTTCATTTTAATTTAGAAATTAATGAACTTTGGTGTTGAATGACAATGCAGCATCACTGTTTTTTGGACACTTGTAAGTACATGGGATGTGAAAGAGCTACATCCCAGCATAGCAGGTCCCAGTCAACAGGAAAGGGTGAAGTTTCTATTTCACTGAAAGGAGCAAAAGAATATGTTTGACTCCTAGTTAATCCATAAGAGCATCTCTTTCTTCCATGCTCTAGCAACATAGGACAATATAACCTAGACTTGGCTATGGTGACTAGGAACCAGGAATCCATGGAGATAAAGATTAGAGCCACCTCTACCAGCAAAGTACTGAAGATAAGAAGGATCTAGAGTTGGTAGTAAAGAAGTGAAATTCATCTTTTAGAATAGCTGCAAAGGCAAGAACTGTGATTTGGTCATGGTTATGGGTCTGGAGCCATTCAGAGATTTACCAGTCTGACCATAAATATATTTTAATGAAGATGAGGCTTTCATTCAGATACTGGCACCAGGGCTACACCTGTAACTCAGAATTTCTAAGTGTAGCCCTGAGCCACATTAGTCAGGGGTTTATAAAGACAAAAACCATGTAAGATTACCTTCTGTTTACATGCAGGTTCATATCCTGCAATCAAGGGCTCAGTTGAGTAAAGAGATGTCTTGAGCAAGCAAGCTTGTTAGCAGAAGGAGAAGCAGTGATATTGTGACCATTATCTTGCACAAGCCTCAGCATTCTAGGAAGCTATCTGTTCTTGGGCAAGTGAGACTTACATGTTAGAGACAATTTTGCTTTATAGGGCTCTTAAACACAGTCATTTCAACTTAAAATATAATCTATCTATCGCTGTTAGAATTTCTTGGTCATGCATGCGCTGTCCAGCAGTTGGGCAAGATGTTTAGTCATCCCAGGGCCTTACGTCTTATGTAACACATGTGCCGTGTGATCACATAATTTGCATGCAGCTTGACCATGTAACCTATGCACATGTGTGGTGTAGCTGCATAGGCCCATATGTGCATGCTCAGGGAGATCCATAAAAACAAATTCCACCCATTTCCCCATCCCTTCTTCCACATCGTTTGCTTCCAGTAGGCCTATTGCACACCCCCTCTTTACCCTCCTCTAATAAAAACTCTTATAGTGGGTTTCATTGTACCTTGTGGTTTCTCTCACATGGCAAATAGTGCCACATAATAAATAACAATCACAGTCACCAAAAATTCTCATAAAGGAGGTTCTCAAATAAAGGAGCCCACAATAAACTTGGGAATGCTACTCCAAAACAGGGTGAATTTACTCCAAAAAATCCCAAACGAACCAAACAACAACAACAAAAAAGTGGAGCTAGGCACAGTTAGCACACTCTGGTAATCCCAGACACTTGGGTACTTAAGGTAGACTGAGTATAAGTTCAAGGCTATTGTGGCCAATAGAATAAAACTCTAGTTTAAAACAACAACAATAATATAAATAAAAAGGGAAAGGGGGCAGCTATAGACGGCACAGATTAGAGATAGTACTAGATGGACACTTCTCTTCAACAAAAGGTATGTGTACGCCTGTTTTCCACCCAGAAGGCTGTGAATGGAAGTGTTAATACCTTTGCTAATCTGTAAAGCCAGTCTTCATCAAATCCCCTGAATTCTTTGCTTTGTTTCTTAGCCAATAGAACCCTTCTTCTTTGTAATATATGCTTATCACAAACCCTTCTTCCAGCCAGGTAGTGGTGGTTTAAGCCTTTAACCCCAGCACTCTGTTAATCTTTGTTAATTCGAGGCCAGTCTGGTTTACAGAGTGAGTTCCAAGACAGTCACAGATACACAGAGAAACTCTATCTTGAAAAATCTAAAAAAAACAAAACCTACCACCACCATCACCACCACCACCCACCACCAAAAAACCCAAACCTTCTTCCCTAAGCCCTTATGCTGATCACAGTTCCTATGTCAATAGAACTTATTCTATGGTAAAGGTCACAATGATTTACTAAAGAGATACACCTTGCAAGGGACTTTTGATGTAGTCACACCTAAAGCATTGTTGTGATGATTGTCACAAGGAAATCTTTTCCCCAAAGTTTTACTGTGTCTAAATTTGTAAGAAAAATATACCTCTTTGTCAGACTCCAGAAGTTTTTGACCCAGCATTGGCTCGTTTTTACCTTGCCTGGATTATTTCCCTACCCTGAAAACAAATGGTCTCCAGCAATACAGGATCATGTTTCAGTGGTGCTGGCATGCTCTTCTCAGCCCTTTAAGCTCTGGACAATATAATTTGTTCGTTAGCTGCCAGGATTACTAACTCCTACAATGTCTTTTTTCCAGGATTGTCTGCAGTCAAACAGAGGTGATGTTAATCTCACCTATCTAGAATAAGACCACTGCCACAGTTTAAAGCCAAATTTGAAGTGAGCTTTAATTAAATACTGGCTAGGTGGATAGGTTCTGGCCAGGTCCATACCCAGGTTCCCGTGAAATGGATCAGAATCACAGTTTGTAGTGGCTTAAGAAGGAAAACACACAATTCCCATCAGGTCCAATCAGGGCAGGCATACATCCTGACATACCTCCATCCTGTGAGCTTCCCACCCATATATGATCAAGCACATCAGTACAGATAGGTCAAACAAACTTGTTTAGGGGAATGAAAAGCATGTGGCTTATCTCCCATAAACAATAGCCTCCAGAAGTGTAGGAACTATCTGTCCTTTGGCAAGGGACTTGCAGATCAGAGGCATTTTGTTTCGTGTTTCTCTTAGGCATAGTAATTAAAACTTAAAATGTAACTTTGGCTCTCACAGTGACTTGTTTTTATGTATGTCCTCTGGTCAGAGGTGGGGTACAAATACCAGGCCCATTGTTTCGACCCAGGACTGCTTTGGAGGGTCCTTTCAGCTTTGTATTCCCCACAGGACAAACTGAAGCTTCTGCAAAAATTGCTCAATAAGTCAACTTGTCCAGCAGTTCCATTCTGCTACCTTCACTACTGCATAAGTGTCCCTAAAACCTCCAATACATAACCCTCTGTCTCCACATTGGGTGGAGATCCTATTCTAAGACATGAAGGCAGTACACAGAATTCAATCCTTCCCCTTCATAAGAAGTCAGCAGATGCTATTTATAGGTGGTAAGATCAATGTTTAAATATATAAGCATATGTCTAGAGTTAGATAGCCATCATATGGATAAAATAGAAATGATGATAACATGTTGTCTTTGTAAAGTATGATAGGAAATTGACTAAGTAGGAATCCTGCTTTTCCTTATAACATTTTCTGAACTACCCAATTTAATACCATATGCAAATAGTAAAATCTAATTTTAACATTAAAGAGAAAAGACTCTTAGGACTGGGGATGTAGCCCAGTGGTAAGGCACTTCCTGGCAAGAATGAGGCTCTGAGTTCAACCCATAGCATTGAAAAAACAAACAAACAAACAAACAAAGACTTTTCCTTCCTTTCTTCCTTTTCTCTCTTTGATACAGGCTTTCACTATATAGCCCTAGTTGGCCTAGAATTCATTATGTACACTAAGAGAGCCTCAAACTCAGATCTCCACCTGCATGCTTGATCCCCCTACCATTCACAATATATCTCTGGCTGGCCTGACACGTCTAAAGATCTGTTTGCCTCTGGCCTCCTATAGTTCTTGACTTAAAGGTATGGGCCACAATATCCAGCCAAGAACAGACTCTTACAAACAATTGACTATGCAGAGGTAGTGCTGTGAGTAAAAGAATCAATAATGATTTGCTTACTTTTAATTTTCAAAATTCAAGTGGATTTTTCCATTAATTTCATTTAGTTTCTGAAGTGATTCAGAATGAAGTTGTCACTGAACAAGATAGTAAAAATTTCCTTACAGGATTCAACCTAGAATTCAGACATTCTCTGGGTCTGGATATAGGTGACTTACTTCTTTGGAGTCTTAGTTTTCTCATCTGACAGGTATTAATGCAAATACTAATAGTACTTTGATATCAAATAAAAATATTGAAGATCATTGAGAGGTGTAAAATAAATGAAAGTGAAGGGCTAGAAAGATGATTCAGTGGTTAAGAGCACTTACTGTTCTTCCAGAGAACCTGATTTCAGTTTCTAGCATCTATATTATGCAGTTTACAGTTCACATCTCATAAGCTTCTGCAACTCTGGCTCAAAGAAATCAAATAGTTCTGGCATCCTTGGACACCTACAACACCCACATGCACATGCCCCATCCCCATGCATATACATATAATTAAAAAATAAATTATAAAACAAAAAGAAAGTGAAAATGTTTATTAGAGGTATGAAGACATACCTTTATGTATAGTATATAAATTATATAGGAGAGTACAGTACATGCCAGTGTAGAAGTAACTGTCTTATTAAATAAGAAACACAGAGCCATTGTAAAGATAAAAGCCCAAGAGGTCAGAGCTAAGAGCCTTACCCTTCCTGCTTCAGCGATCCTCTTCAGCCAAGAGAACTACTTCCTGTGTGTTTGTCTTTATATAGACTTTCTGTTCTGCCTTCTCATTGGTTGTAAACCCAACCACATGACTGCCTCGTCACTGCCTGTCTGTACAGACCTCCAGACACACATTGGAGCGTGTGTCTCCAATGCTGGCTGTATCCTTGAACACACAGAGATCTACCTAGTCCTGCCTACCAAGTGCTGGGATTAAAGGCATGTACCACCACAGCGGGCTTTTGCTATGGCTTGCTAATAGCTCTGACCCCCGGGCAACTTTATTTATTAACATACAAATAAAATCACATTTCAGTACAAATAAAATATCACCATATTTCCCCTTTTCTTTTCTTCTTCTTTTTTTTTTTTTTTTAAAGATTTTTTTATTATGTATATAGTGTCCTGCCTGCAAGCCAGAAGAGGGCACCAGATCCCATTATAGATGGCTGTGAGCCACCATGTGGTTGCTGGGAATTGAACTCAGGACCTTTGGAGAGGAGTCAGTGCTCTTAACTTCTGAGCCATCCCTCCAGCCCCTGCCTTTTCTATTTTAATAAAAAGAAAAAAGGAAAAAGGTTATGACTAACATAAGAAAAACTATATACAAAAGTACAATAACTATATACAATATATACAAGTAATAAATACCTAAACAATGTCTAGTCCATTTGTATTTGACAAATTCAGAGAAAATAATTCCATTATCTATCCTATTTTGGTAAGTCCAAAATGTATCTAATTCACTTTCTATCCTAACTAATCTTCAACTATAACTAACTAATCTTCAACTATAACTAACTAATCTTCAACTATAACTAACTAATCTTCAACTATAACTAACTAATCTTCAACTCCCTCAGAGACCCAAGAAGGAAATAATATTACCTAATAAAAATAAAAACAGGAAGTGCATGCAAGCAGCTTCCAAAAAAATTGTGAGTTGACAGAAACAGCCAGCTGCCTGGACAGTCACCTGAGGTTTCTCCGCAGTGTTGGGGCATCATCTTCAGCCTATAGGCTTAGCGTATCTGACAGACTCATTTGTGAAGTAGGATGTACACAAGGTCAACAGTTCAACCTCACCTTGGGTGAGAGCAGTCCATGTACCAGAAACACCTGAATTCCACTAGTGTCCTGTCATGATTCAGGATTTTAAATTCTGGAAATTGTTGATGGTTTTTTAATTCAGCTGTCCATTCTTCTTGACTGTGTATGTGTGGCTTCATCTCAGCATCCCGTTCTTCTCCACATCCCTCTATTAAATGCCAGTCTGCTATTGAGAGGCGTGAGCTTAGTTATTCCTCAAGAATAACTGTTTCAGCTGCTGTTCCATTGCACATCAGAAGCCATCGGCCCACTGCCTGTTCAGCTGCCTGTTCAGCTGCCCACTGCCTGTTCAGCTGCCCACTGCCTGTTCATCTGCCTTCAAAGAAAAGGGCACTGTACCTTTTCCGGATTGCGAAGGCCACTTCAGGGATGGTGCCATATTGTCCTGGCCTCAGAAGATGCCTTTTGATAAAGCCATAACCACACTTGTTTTGGCAAGAATCGGTAGTCCTTTGTTTCATGTCCTGTCTGTCCTGTTTGTCAGCTGTTGATTCGAGGATACTTTGTTGTCCAGTGGCTAACTTTTGCCACAATGAAAGTTAACTCCATATGCAGTTTCTTCAATGCCCATATTTTCTCTGAAGTAGATTGGTACTGCCAGGAGCTGACATGTCTCATAGTCATAACAAAAAGAAAAATTTTCTAAGTTATTAAAACATTTTAAATGTCATATTCTGTAGATCTCTGAAGGGTTTGAAGATGACCTGTCTATCTAAAATATATCTGCTCAATCTTAAAAACATACCTAATATGACTGCAAGTTCTATTATAATGTCTAACTACTAACTTCCATTTCTTTATATCATCCTAATAGTTGGTAATAATAACATTCAAGGATCAGAAAATTGCATTACATTGTTAAATGAATTGTATAAGTACAATTAGAAATAGACATATAGCATTTTCTAACAATATCAATTTCAATATATATAATTTGTATATAATATAAAACAATCCAATGTAAAGTATTTAAAACTAGTAATTGTCTTTTTCTTTTTCTTTTCTTTTTTTTTTTTAAATAAGAACCTTAAATCTAATCTCCTTTGCTTAGCCCTTTTTCTAACCCTTGACAACAACTTGTAACCAACCCCCCTAAACAATGAAAATTATCCCAGACCCAAAACCCATTAAAAGACCAAAAAACCACCCACCCCACACCACCTCTTTGGGAATGTGGGCTTCGTATTCTTAAAATTGCTTCCTGCTGGGTATGGGTGAAGGTATCTTTATCCTGAAAGAAAAATTTTAGGTTAATTGCCAAATTCTAGGAAAGGTAACTATATCCTTTGTTATCCACACTGTGTATAATGCCAAAGTTCAGGGTTTATCTCAAGTCCTTATTCAAGTAGTCTTTGAGACTGGATCATCTCAGCTAGCCCTCTCAAAATTGCTCTGAGCACTTTGTAGTTCAAAGCTGATGTGTAGATGATGTTTGTCAGCTTAGTGATATTATTATTGTCCACATGGAATTGCTGTTGTTGTGGGGCCCCATCTTCTTCCTGGAGACTTCAGATGATGTTAGGCTGTGATATTCTGCGGAAAACTGATAACAGACTCAAACACAAAGACATATATATGCAGCTAATTGAAGCCTTTTTTCTAGAATTAGTTAGTACTCTATATGACCATTCATATCTTAACAAAGTTTAAAATGTATATATATATATTAATCTTGTAAATTTTGATATAAAATTCATACTTTAAGAAAAGTTTAAAGAATCAGAATAGAATCAAAGAGTTGAGATTAGCAATAGAATAGTCCCTTAATTAATTTGGTTTTTCTCCTGTCCCATAGCAGAAGATGGCTCTTTTCTTCTGGCATGATACAGGGAGTTTGCATTTTCCTTTTAACAACATGCTTGAGTTTAAAGAAGGAGAGAGCCATTTTCCAACTACAAAATCGGCTTTAAATTTTAATTGAACTGGGACTACAAGAAGACCAATAGTGTTAAATTTCTTTAGAGAAGAGCAGAAACAAACATTTAGGAAGACTTATAAAATTTTTTAGATGATATACCAATAGGCCATTTCACTCTGTTTCCTGGGATAGATGATTTGTTCCTTTTCTTCAGCTGTCTCATTTGTCCAGTGTTTTTCAGATTCCTTAACCTTCATTCTCCTAAAAGACAAAAACAAAAACCTTTCCCTAAGACTAATTTTGGGGATGTTCCTTTTTGGCAAGTTATTATCTGATTAAATGAAAAGTCATGCGTTACTGGTATAAGTTAGTTTAAATTGGATGTTCGTGCTGGTTGATGAACTATCACCTCCTCTAATTAAGAGGTCTCTCTTGTTCAAATCTAACCTTTGTCAGTTTTGATGGTACCCACAGCTTATCTTCTCCTGTAGAAACAAAAGCAAAACCTCGTCCCCAACGTAACACATATCCTGGTTTCCATTCTGAGGTCAGCACATCCTTAAAGTATATAGGCTGATTTAATTCTGTAGTTTTTTCTATTATCCAATGTCTCTCTACAGCTGTTGTTCCTTTCTCATTGGCACTGAGAAAATTTAAAGTTAATAGAGCATTATGTAATCTGTTTCTGGGGGTTTTTGTTACCCCTTTCTGTTTATTTAGTATATCTTTTCGAGTTCTGTTTGATCGTTCTATAACTGCTTGACCTGTAGGATTATGTGGTATACCTGCAACATGCTTTATATCGTAATAAGCAAAAAACTGTTTCATTTTAACAGAGACATATGATGGAGCATTGTCAGTTTTGATTTGTGCAGGTATACCCATGATGGCCATAACTTCTAGCAAATGAGTGATTACAGAATCAGCTTTTTCAGAACTCAAAGCAGTTGCCCATTGAAATCCTAAATAAGTATCGATGGTATGGTGTACATATTTCAATTTTCCAAATTCTGCAAAGTGAAACACGTCCATCTGCCAGATTTCATTCCTCTGAGTACCCTTTGGGTTACATCCTGCTGGTAATGGCGTTTGATTGTAGAAGGAACAAGTAGGACATTTCTTTACTATTTCTTTGGCTTGTTGCCAGGTTATGGAAAAATCCTTTTTTAAACCTTTACTATTGACATGATGTTTTTTATGAAATTCTGAGGCCTCCAGCACATTTCCTATCAATAATTTATCAATCTCATCATTGCCTTGTGCTAGAGGGCCTAGCAGACCAGTATGGGATTGCATGTGAGTTATATATAAAGGATGACTCCTTTTCCTGATTGTATCTTGTAATTGAATAAATAGTGAAGTTAATTCTGAAGCATCAGGGATAAATTCTGCAGTCTCAATATGTAATACCACTCTTTCAGCATACTGAGAGTCAGTTACTATGTTGAGAGGTTCTGAAAATCCATTAATACCAACAGAATAGCATATTAATTCCGATTTTTGAACTGAATTATAAGGACTTTGAACCACTTTACTTAAATTTTCTGATTTGTAACCTGCCTTTCTTTGTTTGTTGGCATCTGTATAAAATGTATGAACTCCAGATATGGGTTTTTCCTGTACAATTTGAGGCAAGATCCAATCAGCTCTCTTTATAAGATCAATTCTATCACTTTTGGGATATTTGCTGTTAATTTCTCCCAAAAAATTACTGCAAGCTCTTTGCCAAGGTTCACTTTCTGTCCATAATTTTTCAATGTCCTCTTTAGTTAAAGGTATGACAATTTCTGCTGGGTCTATTCCTGCTAATTAAACAAGTCCCAATTTTCCTTTCCAAATCAAGTCAGAGATTTTTTTCCACATAAGTTTTTAATTTTTTATTGGGTTTATCTGGTAAAAATATCCATTCTAATATAATATCTTCCCTCTGCATTAAAATTCCTGTAGCAGAATGCCTAGAAGGTAAAATAACCAAAATGCAATCCAGTTTTGGATCAATACACTCCACGTGCCCTTGATGTACTTTCTTTTCTACCAAGGCCAAATCTTTCTCAACTTCAGGTGATAATTCTCTTGGACTATTTAAGTCCTTGTCACCTTCTAAGGTTTTGAACAAATTATTCAGTTCATCATTTTTTACCCCAACAATAGTTCTTAGATGAGAAATGTCTCCAAATAATCTTTGAAAGTCATTAAGAGTCTCTAATCGATCTCTCCTAATTTGCACCTTTTGGGGTCTAATTTTTTGTAGCTCTATATTATATCCTAAATAATTAACAGAATCTCCTCTTTGTATCTTTTCAGGAGCAATTCGTAATCCCCAGCAAGGCAAAATTTTCTTTACTTCTTCAAACATTCTTTCTAAAGTATCTGCATTTGAGTCAGCTAGTAAAATGTCATTCATATAATGATAAATTATAGATTTATGAAATTTTTTACATATCACTTCCAACGGCTGTTGTACAAAATATTGGCACAGAGTTGGGCTATTCAACATTCCCTGTGGGAGGACCCTCCATTGAAATCTTTTAACCGGTTGAGAATTATTGTAAGTAGGCACCGTGAAGGCAAATCTTTCTCTGTCTTTTTCTTGTAAGGGTATTGAAAAGAAACAGTCTTTTAAATCAATAACTATGAGAGGCCATCCTTTTGGTAACAGAGTAGGCAAAGGAATTCCAGATTGTGGAGAGCCCATTGGCTGAATTACTTTGTTAATTGCTCTAAGGTCTGTTACCATTCTCCATTTACCAGATTTCTTTTTAATAACAAATAAAGGTGAATTCCAAGGGCTGGTTGATTCTTCAATATGCTGAGCATTTAACTGTTCTTCTACCAGCTCTTCTAAAGCCTGGAGTTTCTCTGTTGTTAAAGGCCATTGCTGAACCCATACAGGCTTGTCTGTTAACAATTTTATAAGTAGAGCTGTTGGTGTCTTTGGGAGATCATCAGTTGTTGTGCCCTGTTCTTGTATAATATGGATGGCTGCTGACTACTCAGAATAATAGTATCTAATATTTCTCTCAGAAACATGTGCTAGTTTATTATTTGTTTCTGAGACTGGAGGGATGTTAATCTGAGTATTCCATTGTTGCATCAGGTCTCGACCCCACAGGTTCATAGCTATGTTAGCCACATATGGTTTTAATTTTCCTCTCTGTCCTTCTGGACCTATACATTCAAGCCATCTTGCACTCTGTTTCACTTGAGATAATGTTCCAATTCCTAACAGTTGAATGTTTACCTCCTGAAGAGGCCAAGTTGGATGCCAAAATTCTGGTGCAATTATGGTAACACCAGCGCCTGTGTCTACCAAACCAGACAACAAAACATTTATTTTTATTGTTAATTTTGGTCTTTGTTCATTTATAGAAGTTTGCCAAAAATTTTTCTTTATGTTTTCTCCTGAATTTTCTATTCTCTCTGTTTCATCATCCCGAGCAACATGATTTATTCCAATAGGCATTTGGTTATTTAATTCCTCTGAGTAGGGGTTTCTTCTATGACTGCAGGAAAGGTCTGAACTGGATTTGCTGCGGGGGCCTGCCTGAGACACCTCTGGGAGTTTCCCGAAGACCGAGGCAAAGGATTACCTTTGCTGTCCCTTGTTGATCTACACTCGTTGGTCCAGTGTTTTCCCTTACCACACCTTCTGCATACTCCAGAAGGAAGGGGCATTCTGTTGCCATTGTTCCTTGAAGAAACACTGTTTCCTAGGAATGACCTGTTTACAGTCCCTTTTCTAATTCCACATCCAAAACATCTAACATTCCTCAAACCTTTTGAAATTGCTTCTCCTACCAACATATCATCTTGGTCATGAGACTCAACATTAACTGTGTCTCTAATCCAATCTTCCAAGGGTGCAGATCTTGCCTTTATCTGCCTAATTATTCTCTTGCATGTTGGATTTGCGTTCTCAAAAGCCAAAGATTCAATTACTATCTGACTAGCTTCTGAATCCAGGACCATTCTCTTTACTGCTGAAGCCAGTCTTTGTAAGAAATCTGTGAAAGATTCTTTTGGGCCCTGTATAACCTTTGTAAATGACTCGGGTTTTCTTTTCTGGTTCCTCAACTCTGTCCCATGCATTCAAGGTTGCCATTTGACATAGAATTAAGGTTTTGATATCATATAAACATTGTGCTTGTACTGAAGCATATTGGCCTTCTCCAACAAGCTGATCCTGGAAGACTTGTATTCCTTTATCCCTCCATTGTTTTTCTATGTTTTTAGCCTCCTCCTTGAACCACATTTGCCACTGGAGCTGTTTCAGCCGAGAGCAGCCTATCTTCAGTTGCGTGTAGCTACTGCAATTAGCGGTAGCTCCAGCAGGCCTGAGTCCTAAGCCAAGCTAGAGAGCCAGGCCCTAGGGAGCCGGGCCCACCCAGGCGGGAAATTGGACCCACCACTAACTAAGCCAAGCATATTTTAATGAATTCTTGCCACATGGGCCCCAAATGTAGAAGAACGGTCTTGTTAAATAAGAAACACAGAGCCAAAGCAGAGATGAAAGCCCAAGAGGTCAGAGCTAAGAGCCTTACCCTTCACTGCTGCAGCTGTCCTCTTCAGCCAAGAGACCTATTTCCTGTCTGTTTGTCTTTTTTTATAGACTTTCTCTTCTGCCTTCTCATTGGTTGTAAACCCAACCACATGACCTCCTCATCACTGCCTGTCTGTACAGACCTCCAGATCTTCTATGGTTGGTATTGAGATTAAGGGCATGTGTCTTCATGCTGGCTGTATCCTTGAACACACAGAGATCTGCCTAGCTCTGCCTCCCAAGAGCTGGGATTAAAGGCTTGCACCACCACTGCCCAGTTTCTGCTATGGCTTGCTATTAGCTCTGACCCCCAGGCAACTTTATTTATTAACATACAAATAAAATCACATTTCAGTACAATTAAAATATCACCATAGGATCCAGTCAGTTCTCTTTATAAATTGAATTCTCTTGCTTTTTGGATATTTCTTGTTAATCTCACCCAAAAAAAATTACTGCTCTTTACCCATGTTCATTTTCTGTCCTCTAAAGAGGAAATTTCAGCATCAGTAAAATGTACTACAGTTTCTGCTGGGTCTATTCCTGCTAATTGACGAAGTCCCAATTTTCCTTTTAGAATCAACTCAGAAACCTATTTCACAAAAGTTTTTAATTTTACACTCTGTTTATATGGTAAAAATATCCATTCTAAGATAATATCTTCCCTCTGCATTAATCTCTCTGTAGGGGAATGCACAGAGGGTAAAATAGCCAGAATACAATCAAGCTCTGAATCAAAATGATCCACATGTGCATACTGTAATTTCTTTTCCACCAAGGCCAATTCTCTGTCTGCTTCAGTTGATAAATTTCTTGGACTATTTAAGTCCTTGTCAACTTTCAAGGTTTGAAACAAATTACTCAGTTCTTGAGTTTTTACTCCAATTGTGGGATATAGAAAGGTAATGCCTCCCAGCAATTTTTGAAAGTCATTAAGAGTCCACATTTGATCTCTCCTGATTTGTACCTTTTGGGTTGACTTTTTTGTAGACCTATTTTATATCCTAAGTAATTAATAGAATTTCCCTTTAGTATTTTTTTCAGGAGCAATTTATAATCCCCCACAAGGCAAAATTTTCTTTACTTCTTCAATCATTTTCTCTAAGGTATCTACACTTGAAACAGCTAGTAAAATATCATCCATGTAATGGTAAAACATAGATTGAGGAAACTGCTTAGGTATCATTTCCAGTGTCTAACTTGCAAAATATTGGTACAGGGTGGGGTTATTTTAACCTTCCCTGTGGGAGAAACTTCCATTGATATCTCTTAACAGGCTGAGAATTATTATAAGTATGCACCACAAGTTTTTCTCTATCTTTTCTTGTAAAGGTATAGTAAAGAAAGTCTTTTAAATCAATAACTATAAGAGCCTATTCTTTAGGTAATGGAGAAGGCAAAGGAATTCCAAGCTGTAGAGAGCTCATTGGCTGAATCACCTTATTAATAGCTCTTATATCTGTTACCATTCTCCATTTTCCAGATTTATTTTTAATAACAAATGTAGGAGGATTCCAAGGACTGGTTGATTCTTCAATATACTGAGCATTTAGCTGCTCCTGTACCAACTATTCTAAGGCCTGTAATTTCTCTGATGTTAAAGGCCATTGCTCAACTCATACAAGTTTATCTGTTAACCACTTTAAAGGTAGGGCTGTTGGTACCTTTGAAAGATCAGCAGCTGTTTTGCCCTGTTCTTGTATAACCTGATTTTTCCCTAGAAACATATGTTAATTTATGTTTTCTTCTGAGATTTGAGGAATGTTAATCTGTGTATTCCATTGCTGTAACAAATCACATCCCCATAGTTTCATTGCTATGTTAGCCACATATGGCTTTAATTTTCCTCTCTGTCCTTCTGGCTCTACATATTTGACCCATCTTATACTCTATTTTACCTGAGATAACATTTCAATCCCTAAAAGCTGAACATTTACCTCCTGAAGAGGCCAATTTGGATGCCAAGATTCTGGTGCAATTATTGTTACATCCACACTTGTTTATACAAGACTTTCAATGACAGCATCATTTATTTGTATTTTTAATTTTGGTCTTTGTTCACTTATAGAAGTTTATCAAAATATTCACTTTATAATTTCTCTTGAATTTTTTGTTCTGTCTTCTATGGCTATTCTATCATCTAGAGCAGTATGGTTTCTTATATTAGTTATTAGGTTCTTTAATTGCTCTGGGAAGGAGATTCCTAAATGAAGACAGGAAACGACTGAGCCAAAGTTGACCTGGGGACCTGCAAGGGGCTCCTCAAGGAATTTCCCAATGGCAGTAGGTTACCTTGACTGTCCCCTGTTGACCTACAGTCATTGGTCCAATTTCAGCCTTTGCCACACTTCTGCATACTCCAGAAAGCAGGGGCCTTCTGTTTAGATTATTCTTAGAAAAAAAATTGTTTCTAGGAACGCCCTGCCTACAATCCCTTTTTAGGTGACCTTGTTTGCAGCAATTAAAACACCTGACATTTCAATTTTTCTTCAACCCTCTGGAAATCACCTCTCCTATCCAAGCATCATCATGGTTATGAGATTCAATATTGACCATATCTTGGATCCATTCTTCTATGGGTGCTGATCTTGGCTTTAAATGCCTAATTACCCAAAAGGTACATTGTCAATTAGCATTTTCAAAATCCAGGGATTCAGTTATTATTTATCTAGCTTTTGAATTTGTTATCATTCTATTTACTGCTAAAGTCAATCTTTTTAAAAATCAGTGAAGGTTTCTTTTGGGCCCTGTATAACTTTAGTAGACAACTCTCTTCTCTTCCCAACTGCTTCAATTCTGTCCCAAGCACTCAAAGCTGCTGCATGTCATACAGCCAGGTTATGGTCATCATATAGAAACTGTCTTTGTACATCAGCATAATCACCCTCTCCAAGAATTTGGTCTTGGGAGATTTCAATAACTCTAGCCCTACTTCATTGTTCAATCATCCTAGCCTAATTTTTCCACCAGTTCCTCCAGTGTAATTGAACACCAGGTTCCAGTGTAACCAAGTCTTCCCAGTTTTGTCAGACAGTTCTCTTACTAGATGACCATGTATTTAACATCTGCCTAATAAAAGGTGAATGCATGCCATATGAGACTAAAAGCTCCCTTAAGTCTTTTGGACTCTAACATTCCCACAGGTGTCCATTCATTTCTTGCATAGCCTTGGGGATACCTGTCATTTGGCAGTTGTTTCCATAAGGTGACTGGATAAATTAAGGCTGGTTTTTCAAAAAACTTGGGCTATTCCTCTCTAACCTTATAATGCAATGTTGAAGTTTATTTTCCTTTAAATTACCCGTCTAGGTATGAATATCTTTATGGTCTGTTTTAATAAGTTTTTCTGAAACTTGTATCTTGGTACTCATATTAACCAACTTTTTTGTGGATAAAATATGAATGATCAAACTGATAATGTTTATAATTGACATTACATAAATCCCAACTAAGTTAATTATCCTCTCATTTAATTGCTCCACTTTTAAACCATCTATTGTGTAAGCATACAGAGATCTAACTCCCTCTATTGTAATAGTGTTTCCCATTTTTTAACATGGAAAAAAACTCTCTCTTTATCTTTTTTAAATTAATTCCTCCTTTTAAGAATTCCCAATTGTCTCACAAAATCTGATGATGATGATTGCTTCTGCATAGAACTGTAGAAGCCTGAGCAGGTTTTCAAGGCAGATACCTAGTTTGGCAGCAGCCTGAGGAGGTAATCCAGGGAAAACATACAACCCACAGGGAGAGGGAGCACACTGTCTGAAAAATGCACACAGGGGATCATGGGAAAGAAGCATGTTCGGTGGTAGCCGCCTAAAGGCAGAGCTGGCTGGTGGTGAGGGGCTTAATCTGGCAGCGTTTGGAGCCCAAGTGCCTGTGAAGTTTGCTGCAAAGAGGCTACAATAGAAAAATCCCAGACTCGCTCAGAGGGCTTAGGCAGAAAAGAAGGAAAACCTAGCTGGTAAGGCGATGTGTAGCTAGAGAGCTTTTCTCCAGGTCCCACCAAGCACCTGCAGTCGCACAACCCACGTATAAAACTCAGATGCTTATATTACTTATAAACTGTATGGTCGTGGCAGGCTTCTTGTTATCTACTTCTTCTATCTTAAATTAACCCATTTCTATTCATCTATATGTTGCCACGTGGCTCATGGCTTACTGGTACCTTACATCTCACTTGTCATGGCGGTGGGTGGCAGGTCTCTCTGCCTCAGCCTTCCACTTCCCCCAATTCTCTTCTCTTTGTCCCGCCTATACTTCCTGCCTGGCTACTGGCCAATCAGTGTTTTATTTATTACCCAATCAGAGCAACACACATAACATACAGAACATCCCACAGTGCTTCCCCTTTTCTTTTTTTCTAAAAGGAAGTTTTTAACTTTTGCATAGTAAAATTTCAGATAACAAAACAATTATCAAGCAAGAATTATAGTTATATCTAGTCTATTTATAACAACTAGTTTATTTGGCAAAATTAAAGAAGACATCCTATGTAACTTATATTTGTGAGTCTAAGGATTTGTATCTAACTTATCTTTTATCATAACTAAGGAATATTGTAACTATCTAGCTTCAACTACATCAAAGACCTCAGAAGGATATAATATTACCTGAGAAATGGGAGAAGGATGCAAGCAACTTTCGGGAGTCTTGAGGGTAGACAGGGACAGTTGGCAGCCTGGACAGTCACCTAATGTTCCTTCATAAAGTTGGGGCATCTGTCTTCAGTCCACAGGGCTAGAGTCTCTCGGTTACTTCTCTCTGTGTCCTGTAGAATGTCTGGCAGTTTCCTCTGTGAAGCAGGAACCTGAAAAACTATTTTGTTAAGCAAAGTTCAGTGGTCACCTTTCTACGGGTCTTGCATGTCCAGTCGATCAAGCAGTCCAGGCAAGAACAGTTTCTTGCCCAAATGGCTATTTTTGTTAAGGTGAAGATAAACTCCATATGGAGTGTCTTTGATGCCCATACTCCTCTGAAGTAAATCCGGTGCTGCCAGGAACAGACATGTCTCATTGTCCAGAAAGTCTAAATTTTTAAAACATTTTAAATGCCATATTCTGTAGGTCGTTGAAGTGTTTGAAGATTACCTACCTAATTGAATTATATCTATGTATACCTAGAAAACAACATGACTGTAAGTTTGACTATCATAGAAGACTAATTATTAATCTATTTCTTAATTATCCATTACAATTTTAAATGAGCTGTACAAATATAATACCTTAAACAAGAGTAGAAATATACACACAGTATAACAAATTTAACTTTAAATTTGTATCAATAAACTAAAATCTATACCAATGTAAAACATTTCAAACAAGTCATTGTTCTTTAAAAGTAGGTTTAACAATCTACCCTTTCATCCTATCATATCTATATCATATCCCCTTTTCTTCTTTAGAAAGAGATCGCATTTATAATCCATCTGATTTAAACAAAAATATTGGCTTTTCTCTGTTCCACACCAGAGGGCTCTTCTGATTTAGGACACAAGAATCTCTTAACCTTTTTTTTTTTTTTTTTTTTTTTTTAGCAATATGTTTGGGTTTAGAGAAGGAGTGAGCCAATTCCATCTCCAAAGCCAGCTTGGTATATTTGGGAATTTGGGCATAGCTTCTCTTACTTCTTCCTGTGTAGTTAGAGTTTTCCTGCCTGGCCCACAGTCAGGACAAATCTCTCTTACCTGCCAGTCCCACAGCCGCTCAGACCCAACCAAGTAAACACAGAGACTTATATTGCTTACAAACTGTATGGCCGTGGCAGGCTTCTTGCTAACTGTTCTTATATCTTAAATTAATCCATTTCTATAATTCTATACCTTGCCACATGGCTCGTGGCTTACCGGCATCTTTACATGCTGCTTGTCTTGGCGGTGGCTGGCAGTGTCTGGCAGCATCTCCTTCCACCTTCCTGCTCTTTTTATTCTCTCTGTTAGTCCCGCCTATATTTCCTGCCTAGCCACTGGCCAATCAGTGTTTTATTAGCAACACATTTGCCATACAGAACATCCCACAGCACTTCCTCCCCCCCTTTTTTTTTTCAAAAAGGAAGGTTTTAACCTTAACAAAGTAAATTACATATAATTTGGGAATTTGGGCGTAGCTTCTCTTACTGTATTTTATGGGGACACAAAGAAAATTTTAGGATTATGGAGTAGTCCATGAGAGTGTATCGTCTGAGCCAGTTGCCTTGAAACCATTTTGGATGTTGGCTCATCTGGGCCATGGTGTCATCAGAGACCTTTTTGGGGGTCTTGGCTGGTCAAACCTGGTGTATCTTAATCTGGAACAAATCCATAGCCTCTGGCTTTCTGTGGAAACAAAAGCAGCGCCTCCTTTCCAAAGCAACATATCTTTACATCCAAATTTTGAAATCAAGGTATCTTTAAAGTATACATTGTGGCATAACTCAACAGCTTTTACAATCAAATGTTTTTTTTCAGTTACAAATATCAAAGAGAACATAATTCAGATTTTTCAGTGTGATAGCTATCTTTACATGACTTATTTTTTATATTACCTTTACTGTCTCTTTAAAGACTTTATTTTTAAAAACTTATTTGTTTATATAATTGCATATATTCCTTTTTCTCTCTCTTTCAAGCCTATGTACATTTTTACATACGTTGTAAACTATTCCATCTGAAGAAACTGCATATGGAGTTAACTTTCATTGTGGCAAAAGTTAGCCACTGGACAACAAAGTATCCTCGAATCAACTGCTAACAAACAGGACAAACAGGACATGAAACAAAGGACTACCGATTCTTGCCAAAACAAGTGTGGTTGTGGCTTTATCAAAAGACATCTTCTGAGGCAATGACAATATGCCACCACAATGACAATATGGCACCATCCCTGAAGTGGCCTTCGCAATCCGGAAAAGGTACAGTGCCCTTTTCTTTGAAGGCAGCTGAACAGGCAGTGGGCCGATGGCTTCTGATGTGCAGTGGAATGGTAGCTGAAACAGTTATTCTTGAAGAGTAACTAAACTCACACCTCTCAATAGTAGACTGGTATTTAATAGAGGGATATGGATAAGAACAGGATGCTGAGATGAAGCCACATACACACATAGCCAAGAAGAATGGACAGCTGAATTCAAAAAACATCAACAATTTCCAGAATTTAAAATCCTGAATCATGACATAACACTAGTGGAATTCAGATGTTTCTGGTACATGGACTGCTCTCACCCAATGTGAGGTTGAACTGTTGACCCTGTGTACATCCTACTTCACAAATGAGTCTGTCAGATACACTAAGCCTATAGGCTGAAGATGATGCCCCAATGCTGTGGAGAAACCTTGGGTGACTGTCCAGGCAGCTGACTGTTTCTGTCAACTCACATTTTTTTTGGAAGTGGCTTGCATGCACTTCCTGTTTTTATTTTTGTTAGGTAACATTATTTCCTTCTTGGGTCTCTGAGGGAGTTGAAGATTATTTAGTTATAGTTGAAGAATAGTTAGTTATAGTTGAAGATTAGTTAGGATAAAAAGTGAATTAGGTACATTTTGGACTTACCAAAATAGGATAGATAATGGAATTATTTTCTCTGAATTTATCAAATACAAATGGACTAGACATTGTTTAGGTATTCATCACTTGTATATATTGTATATAGTTATTGTACTTTTGTATATAGTTTTTCTTATATTAGTTATAACTTCTTTCCTTTTTTCTTTTTATTAAAATAGAAAAGGGGAAATATGGTGATACTTTATTTGTACTGAAATGTGATTTTATTTGTATGTTAATAAATAAAGTTGCCCGGGGGTCAGAGCTAATAGCAAGCCATAGCAGATGTCTGTCAGTGGTGGCACACACCTTTAATCCCGATCACATGACAGGCAGATCTCTGTGTGTTCAAGGATACTACCAGAATGGAGACACGCGCCTTTAATCTCAATACCAACCATAGAAAACCTGGAGGTCTGTATAGATGGGCAGTGATGTGGCAGTCATGTGGTTGGGTTTACAACCAATGAGAAGGCAGAAAGTCTATAAAAAGAAAGAGACACAGGAAGGAGGTCTCTTGAGGAGGGAAGGACAGGAGTGGCAGTGAAGGGTAAAGTTTTTAGTGCTTAGCTATTACTCTAAACTCTTGGGCTTTCATCTCTGCATTGGCTCTGTGTTTCTTATTTATCAAGATGGTTACATCTACAGCAGTGACTCTTAAGGGTGCCCCCCATGTGCAGCTCCAGCCTGTGCTGGTGGCTACAAACCACAGGCAAGCAGCTTTTTTGTGAATCTGTGCTCCAAAAGTTGGATGCCAGATAAAGTGCAATCCTAATCAGTCTTAATAATAAAAACCTGGTGTCAGATATCAGAATAAAAGCTGAATGATCAGAGAAGCAAATGAGAAGTCAGTCATCTCTTAACTCTTTTACTCCTCAAACCATAAAGGGGCCAATCTCCTGTCTCCATCTTGCCTTATCACTTCCTCTCTCCATCCAGGCATATCACTTCCTGTCTCCTGTCTATACAACCTCCAGGACTCTATTGTTAACTAGTGGCTAGCTTCATACTCTGATCTTCAGACAAGCTTTGTCAGAACACAAACAATATATCACAACCTTATAGTATGGAAGAGATTCCATGAACTTTAATAGTTTCAGAACAAAAGAAAGAAAACACCAATGCATTTACTAAATACATTAGGATATCAGGAAGCTGCTTAAAACAAAAATATAATCTGCCAATCATCTGCACAATTGCCAACATAGATGTAGCCTTTTTAAATAACTTTAGTTCATATGGTATATGTGAGTATAGTCTCTACACACAAATAAATAGCTAGATTTCAAAATAAATTTATAATTCCAGCTTCAAACAAACACTTAATATAACCATCAACCTCACCACATATTCTCAAAAGCTCATATTGCTATTTCTTTTAAGAGTACATGTCTAATAATTGCTATGTCTGGGCTGCTTGGGGGTCTATTTCTATTGTCTGTTTTTCTTCTTGGCTTTCTATCTTTTGGTCCTTGGCCTGGCATACCCTGACTTATATCTATTCATTCATTCATTCATTCATTCATTCATTCACTCACTCATTTATTCAGGTTCTCCCTATACATGTCCTGGCCCATTTGATCCTAGCTACATAGACCAGGCTGGCCTCAGACACACCTCTACTCCACAAATGCTAGGTTTATAGATATATACCACCACACCTGGATTTCAATTTACTTTTAATTCCAAGTGGGAAAATGTAAATGATCTGGTTAAAAATGTAAATGGCTGGGCGTTGGTGGCGCACGCCTTTAATCCCAGCACTTGGGAGGCAGAGGCAGGCGGATCTCTGTGAGTTTGAGGCCAGCCTGGGCTACCAAGTGAGCTCCAGGAAAGGCGCAAAGCTACACAGAGAAACCCTGTCTCGAAAAACCAAAAAAAAAAAAAATGTAAATGATAGCTTCTTCAGTTTATCCATCTTCTCATTTTGACACTATCGGGCATTATAATTATCCTACATTATTCCAGGCTTTGTAAGAGTCTGTCTACTCCTGATCTGCCCTTGTCCCTGAAGTGTTTTCTGCATCATCAACAGCCCCTCTTTCTGATGTGCCAGGAACTGCACTTTTGTTTCCTCTACTGGGTGCTGTGAAATTGCCAAGAGCATAACTTCTGCTTGGTTTCTTGTCTTTCCATCACTGCACAATTTAAAACTTGATAAATTTCATAATATCAAAAGACAGTCTTCAAATCCTAGCTGCATTTACTTCCTTAGACTACAATTTTTGTTTCCCTGGCCCAGGGACAGCTCTGGGGTTTATTTCCTACTGGGATCAAAGTCATCAGCTTAGACTAAAGGACAATAAAGAATGCTGAAAGAAAAAAACTTAAAAAAAAAGAATGCTGAAGGACTTGAGGTGATTTAAATGGCTTTTAGAGGAAATAGAACAACTTTCAGTTCAGGTCAGCTTGCTTCTGACCATCCACCACCATCTGATGATAACTATCAAAAACTGGATACAGTTTTTTTTTAACAAAACAGAGCAGAACTCCAAATGTTTGAAGGCATTAAAAATGAACCAACAGACTCAGAAATTCACATTCTGAGATCTGAAAGACAAATTAAATGCACAAGACACACACTCCTCCCCTTCACCTGGGGGAGGAATTTCTGGTCTACTCTACAGATCCTGAGGACTCTTCACCTACTGTTCTCAGAACAGAAACCAGATGGCAAGCCAGGGGTATTATGGTGTTTCTTGTTTGGACTGTCATATGTAGTGATATTGTGTTCCCCAATATATTGTGCACCTTAATAAACTTATCTAGGATCAGAGAATGGAACAGCTACTAGATAGACATAGAAGCCAGAAAAATGGTGGCACACACACCTTTAATCCTAGCATTCTGGAGGCAGAGATCCATCCAGATCTCTGTGAGTTCAAAGCCACACTGGAAACAGCCAGACATGGTGACACACGCCTTTAATCCCAGGAAGTGATGGCAGGAAGCAGAAAGGTATATAAGGACTGAGGACCAGGAACTAGAGTTCTGTTAAGCTTTTAGGCTTTTGAGCAGCAGTTCAGCTGAGATCCATTCAGATGAGGACACAGAGGCTTCCAGTTTGAGGAAACGAGATCAGCTGAGGAATTGGGAAGGTGAGGTTAGCTGTGACTGGTTCTGTTCCTCTGATCTTTCAGCGTTCACCCCAGTACCTGGCTCTGGGTTTGTTTTTATTAATAAGAACTTTTAAGATTCATGTTACAGTCATATTTAATGTTACCCTCTCCATTTTTATAATACCTTAGCTATATCGGGCTTTATTCTAATTTTTCCTACTAGATGAATGAAGTGAGTGCAACAAAAAACAAAACAAAACAAAATAGCTGAAGAACCAAAACACCCTCATTTCAAGCAAGCCCCTCACCCCAGCTTGAAATAGGCCTGAGTTTAGAAATTCTCAGAGCTGCTAACATAGGTCCCAGGTACTCAAAAGTACAAAGTCAGGATGTTTGAAGGACTATCTGATAACAATTGATTAACCACAGAATGCCCCAATGCCAGAGATAGTCTATAAAGTTTGACAAACAACTGGTCAAAACTGCAAAGCAAGATAACACAGAAATTTTGGAAAGCCCATAAGATTTGAGCCAATCAGAATTGTACCCAGACCAGCACCCCTAACTGATGTAACCTTGTCATTTTTGCCTTTAAAAACTGAGCTTGCAGAGGAGTGGGCACCTCCTCTAGCCTCTGCTGCATTAGGGTGCTCGACAAGGTCCCTGCTGTGCTGCGTGAACTGCTCCAATAAATCTTGCGTTTGCATTTTGGTGAGCTCATGTCTCTGGTGGTCTCTTTGGGGGTCTCACACCTAGGACACAGTAATAGCCACTCTGGGTGAAAAAATGGAAAAGTTTATTCCAAACTGCCAAGGTTGTCTTTCAAGAAAGCAGAGAACAGTGTGTGTGTGTGTGTGTGTGTGTGTGTGTGTGTGTGTGTGTGTGTGTGTGTGATCTCCAGGGTTATATGGGATCAGATCCCTGGGAGGAAGGGAGCCTGTGAGCTGGGTTGCAGGCTTGTCAGTAGGGACCGAGGGAGCCTAGAGACTATCATTAACCTGGACATACTAATAGGCACCACAGTCATATGTTAATAGGAGAGCCACATGTTCCTTTTTCTATCTTTTCCCATTTCTCCCTTTCTTTAAACACCTTAAATGTCATATTGAACAAATCTCTTGGGGGATTTTGAGGGCCTTATTCAGCCTTTTAAGTTTTGTTCTAATATCAGGAGTGGACTGGGAGAAGAAATGACAATTGAAGACAAGCATGCCCGCTTGAGAATTAGGACCAATCTCATCATTATCTTGTGCTAGAGGACCTGGCACACCCGTATGGGATCCAATGTGTGTTATATATATAGGGAGTTCCCTATTTCTCATGATTTTCTGTAATTGTATAAATAGTGAAGTCAATTCTGTATTATCAGGAATGAATTCAGCAGTTTCAATATGTAAACAATTTAGACTCAAGATTATTTTTTGGAAAGGAAAAAGGGGGAATAGATAGGTATAAGACATTATGGTAGATTATTGTATCTACTAGTAAACTAATTTAGCAAACTATCAGTCTTAGATAATTTCCACTGATATGGATTCTTGTATATTAATACAAATGTAAACTATTTTTATATTCCTAGTTAATATGTATATTGATACAAATTCAAAACTATAATTGTCATATTATACACATGTTCCTACTCCTATTTGAAATATTTTGTATACTGATACAAATGTAAAATTATATTTATCATACTGTATGTATATTCTACCTCTATTTAGGATATTTTGTATATTGATACATATTGAGGATCTTGTAGTCATATTGCACTATACATTTCTACCTCCACTTAAGGTATTTTGTGTATTGTCATAATTTTGAGGCATTGTCTTTATACTGTACATCTGTTTACAGATTGCTTATCTTGTTAATGTGAAGCCTTAGTCCTTAAGTTATTTAGGTAAATAAGACTTACAGATTAATAGTTACCCATGGTTGTCATATCCATAGTTATGTTAGTTAGGTTTTCCAGATTTTACAAAAACATAGGTCAGATGGATAGGTAATCTTCAAACACTTCATAGACCTAGAGAATATGGCATTTAAATGTTTTGATAACTTAGAGTTCTTTTGACATGAGATACGGTTGCTTCTGGCAGCACTGATCTACTCTGGAGAGAATGTTGGGCTTCTAAGACACTCTGCTTGGAAATTTGTCTTCTTGGCACAAAATGGCTGCTGGGCAAAGAACTGCCCTTGCCTCAACTGTTGACAGTGTGAACACTGTGCAAGCGGGACACAAGGAAAAGCAACTACTGAACCTTGCCAAGACAGGGTAAGATGACCTTTCAAAATTCCTGCTTCTGAAAATGATCTGCCAAATATTCTAGGCCTATAGCCAAAATGGATGCCCCAATGGTGCTAAGAATCTTTAGGTGACTGTCCAGGCTGCCAGCTATCTCTGTCTATTCTCACAAATTTTTCATTTGCTTGTTTGCACTTCCTGTTTTCTCAGGTAATACCATTTTCCTTCCCAGGTCTTTGATGGGGTTAAAGACTAGATAGTTACAGTTATAATCCTTTTATATCTTAGCTAAGAGCATTTCAGATAGTAAAGTTAGGTTCTTTAGCTAAGACAGCTATTGGAGTAATGTCTGTAATGTGATTTACCTATGATCTAGACATTTCTGGATTTTACTGTGTGTCTTTTGTTTGATGTTGTTCTTGCTGGTTGTATTTCTATTTTTGTTTTTGTTATTACCTTACCCCTCTCCTGGACAATACTTGATAATTGTTCCTATTGTATATAGTTTTGTATTAGGTTGGAACTTTCTTATTTAGACAAAACAGGGAGATGTAGTGGATATCTGTTCTGTTTATGACCTTGAAGCACTACCACTAGAGATGTAGCAAGTAACTGTCCTACCTACCTATGACCTTGAAGTACCTGCCCCTGGGGCATGTCCTTGGGGCTATCCTTAAGACTTGAGATGCAGCACTCTTCTCTCCCTTGTGGGCTTGGATGCTGGGATGGACTCAGGCAGAAGAATAGTGTGGTTGGTTCTTGGCCTTCTGTATTGTAGTGAGTCTTCCTTCCTAATAAATTCCTTTACCCTTTAAGCAGATTCCATGGATTTCTCACATTAGTTGAGACTTAGAAAGAAGGTTAGGCTGTGAAGGTACCCAGGGTTGGGGTGTACCCTTTATGTCTAAGTTGAAAAGTGTGGGAACAGAGGGATCTGGTTCCTGGTCAGCTACAGGAGAGGATTTGGCTTTTTGACAGAACCTGGTGACTATGACATGAGGTACAGAGGGAAGGGTGAAAATGAAGATTAAAGAAAGCTTGTGCATAGGCAGACTCAGTCTACTTTTCCACGAATTGGCAGTATTTATCAAGATTAGTGAGGATTTGGTCATGACCAAATGTGCCATTCTTTGATCATTGAGGCTGACTGTCCAGTTTGTATTATGGCCAGGCCATGCTGCTGTAAAAAATGAGGCAGAGAGGCTGAATGATATCACTAAGTCTGAGGGTGGGCAGAGACTTGAGTAGACAAGGAGGCAGAGTTCAGGGGCTAAGTAGCAACCAAGGTATCTTTAAATAATTACATTGGCCCCACGACTCTGGTACACTCTTCTGATGGCTCTCCTCCTTCTCACTAGCAGTCTGAGGTACACCAGGACCCTGTACTCAGCCCACCTGCAACAGGCTCACTTTCCAGCTAATTGATTGCTGGGTACTTCATCCAACACCTACCATTGGTAAGTCTCCCCTCTCCCTGTCGGTGTAAATGCTTTTCTGGATCTGTGGGAGTGACCATCAAGTGTCTGACATCCCTCTGGTATTCTTGGAAGTGGAGGAACCCCCAGTCACTTTGCCGACACCCACCTCTGGCCACTTCCTATGAGTGACGCTTAGTCTTTTGAGTGTGGTCTTCACCCTCTGGCTTCATTCACAAGCCCTGGTACCAGGTGAAGGCATCTCATCTGGCTTCTAGCCATTGGCCCTGCCCAGTGTGTGATGACTCAGTGGACAGTTTGTGTGTACTTAATCAGGTCGTCTCTGAATCTCTGAGATGCTTTGGACTTTCAGGCTTTGAATCTTTCCCCTACTTCACCCATGGGAACTGCATCCTCTACCATTCCTCCAAGCTCCCCACTGGATGTCTTTTGGAGAACCTCTGACCTCTACACCTAGTACCCAGCTTATGAGCTTCTAAACTTTTACCTGCCTTTGCAGTCAGGTCTAACCCAAGTACTCCATAATTTATCCAAATGGCTACTTTCTGGCATCCTAGATCCTGATATTACACAGGATTTTTACAACTTCTGCCAGCAGTCAGGTAAATGAAAGGAGGTCCTGTAGCAAGAATCTTTGAGAGTCTTATTAATAAAATCAAACCTGAGGCCAGTTATTGGGGTGAACACTGGAAGGTCAGAGAGACAGAATAAGCCACAGCTAACCTCACCTGGCCAACTTCTCAGCTTGGTCTTGTTTCCTCAGACTGGAAGCTTCTGTGTCCTCATATCCGAATGGCTCTCAGCTGAACTGTGCTTCTCGAAAGCCTGAAAGCTTAACCAGGCCAAATGCTTCTCCAGGCCAAATGCTTACCCAGGCCCAATGCCTTGAGTTTCTGGTACTCATGCCTTATATACCTTTCTGCTTTCTACCACCACTCCCTGGGATTGAAGGCTCACTTTCTGGGATTAAAGGCTGTGTCACCAGGCTTGGCCGTTTCCAATGTGGCCTTGAACTCAGAGATCTAGAGGGATTTCTGTCTCTGGAATGCTAGGATTAAAGGCGTGTGATACCACTGCCTAACCTCTAATAGGTTTAATATTGTGGCTGCTCTGTCTCTGACCCCAGATAAGTTTATTAGCATGCACAATATTTGGGGGAATACAATACCACAGGGTCCCCTATGTCCAAGCTTTCTCTGTCTTCACTCCAAGCTTTCCCTTTCTTCTTCCTGTTCCCCCATTCGACACCTTCTAGCTATGAAATCTGAACCAGAGGAAACTCTCTTGACCCTGCTAACAAGCCCCCACCTTATTGGCAACAATGCACAGCTCCTCCTTTGGCTCATTTGTTCTCCTCTTTTCCCTCTCCAGCAACAGGCTGCCCTAACCTCCCTACTCTGACACCTACTTTCATTCACTCCACCAGCAGCCTTCAGTCCCCTACTACTTGCTCATGGTCTGCAGTAAGACCCCCTCTAATTCTCCCCACCTGGCCTAACCCGGCCTCAGTTTTTTCTTTGTGGGAGATTTCTGGAGTGGATGACCTGGTCAAAGTACATGTCCCCTTTTCATTAAGTGAATTCTCTCTAGAAAAATACATGGGGTCTTATATATCTAACTCCTCTACTGTCATTAAAGAATTCCAATGTATTACCCAATCCTATAGTCTCACCTTGCACAACATATATATGATTCTAACTGACAACCTAGTTCTTAAAGAGCACAGGTGAGTTTGAAAACAGACTAGAGCACATGCAGATAAAATCTACCAAACTGCCATAGCACACTCAGCCAGTTCCAGACCAGGATCCCCAGTAGGACTACAATATCCCAGGGGGCATTCTAGCTAGAGATCTGTTTACAACTTGTCTCTTGGCTGGTCTCTGCAAGGCTGCCCTTAAATCAGTAAACTATAAGAAACTCCAAGAGGCCATCCTGGACAAACAGAAAAACCTGCCTCAGTTCTTAGAATGCCTCACAAAGGCCCACTTATAGTATACCAATCTAGATGATGAAAATCCAGAGGGTAAACAACTTCTCACAAACTATTTCTTTTCCCAGCAATTCCCCAACATTAAGGCCAAGCTTAAGCATCTGGAGAGAGGATCCCTAACCCCACAAGCAGAAGTCTTAGCATTGGCCTTTAAAGTGTACCATGGGAACAATGAAAAAGCCTGTAAACAGCAATACCAAATGCTGGCCAAGGACATTCAACCAGCTTTGGTGACTGCATGGACTCCCTTGCCTCCTAAAGCTCAAGGACCACTGTGTCCCTGATTCAAATGTGGTCAGGAGGGTTATGGGGCCAGGGCCTACCCTAACCCCTGCAAGCAATACTGGCCATGTCCAAAGTGCCATCAAGAGGTACATTGGACTGTTGACTGCCCCCTTGTTCCTTGCAGTGCAGGAACATCTATAGTGGTATTTTATTTGTACTGAAATGTGATTTGTATGTGAATAAATAAAGTTGCCCGGGGGTCAGAGCTATTAGCAAAGCCATAGCGAAAGCAGCAATGGTGGTGCACGCCTTTAATCCCAGCACTTGGTAGGCAGAGCTAGGTAGATCTCTGTGTGTTCAAGGGTACAGCCAGCATTGGAGACACACGCTCCAATGTGTGTCTGGAGGTCTGTACAGACAGGCAGTGATGAGGCAGTCACGTGGTTGGGTTTACAACCAATGAGAAGGCAGAACAGAAAGTCTATTTAAAGACAAACAGACAGGAAGTAGCTCTCTATCAGAGAGGTCTCTTGGCTGAAGAGGCTAGCTGCAACAGGCGGGTAAGGCTCTTAGCTCTGACCTCTTGGGCTTTTATCATTACATTGGCTCTGTGTTTCTTATTTAATAAAACGGTTGGTTACATCTACAAACATCAGACTCAGATCACCCATGAGGACAACTGAAGGGGCCTGGGATTCCTTAGCCTGACCTCTGTCATCTCTGACAGTGAGCCACAGGTAGTCATTATGGTATAAGGGGGTTTCATTCTCCTTCCTCCTGGATACTGGGGCTACTTACTCAGTCCTGATGGAGTTTTGGGGACCCACCTCTCCTTCTTATTTCTCTGTTGTCAGGACAGCCTTACTAACCTTGCCAGACCCCATCACTCAATTGCATTTTCAGGGGTGTTCCTCTCACTGATTCCTTCCTGGTGATGTCAACCTGTTCTATCCCCTTATTTGGAAGAGATCTTCTAGCCAACTTGAGAGTCTCTATTTCCTTTGTTCCCTCCCATTCACTTGACCCCAAACTCTCCAGCAGCCCTCTCTTCCTTCTCCTAGCCACTCAACCTACTTGTTCTAACACTCTATTTCCTTCGCCAGCCTCACATGTAGACCCCCAAGTCTGGGATACCCCAAACCCCTCTGTTGCCAAACACCATTCCCCCATCATCATTCAGTTACAGGAGCCTACCTAGTACATCATCCAAGTCCAGTACCCAATCTTGCTCCAGAGCTTCAGGGGACTTAAGCCTATCATCTCTGACCTCCTAAGAAAAAACCTACTTTATCCCACATCTTCCCCCTTCAACACCCTATACTTGCAGTTAAAAAGCCCAGTAGGACCTACTGCCTGGTTCGAGACCTCCAACTGCTCAATTCTACTGTGGTCTCTTCCACCCTGTTGTAGCCAACCCTTATATACTCCTTTCTACTATCCCCTCAGTATTTCTCAGCCCTGGACCTAAAGGATGCCTTCTTCTCTATCCCCCTCAACACTCAGTCACAAAATATTTTTACTTGCACCTGGACTGACCCTGACATCCACCTCTCTACCCAACTCACCTGGACTGTCCTACCCCAGGGGTGCTGGGACAGGCCACACCTATTGCCCAGGCCCTGGCCTCTGATCTCTTTGTCTCTCCCCAAATCTAAACTCATATAGTATGTAGATGACCTTCTCTTCTGCAGTTCATCCCTACAAATTAGCCAAACTGATACCTCTACTTGTACAAATTTCTTGTCCAGCCAGGGGTATAGAGTCTCACCATCTAAGGTGCAGCTGTCCACCCCTCAGGTCACCTACTTGGAACTAACCATTACCCCAATGGAATTTTCCCAAGGCCAGCCCTGAGAAAATTCCTCCCAGAGTCCTGGGAAAGATGTTACATCCAATGTGGGGTTATCTGAGGGAAAGGAATCTACATACACCATGCTTTTTTGTCTGTTTACTTTATTTCTTTATGACAAAATTCTATCTATACAGCTTCAGCTCCATCCTCACACTCAGCTCCTCTCTGTGCCCACTTTTCCTGTCTTCATAGTGTTAGTAAACTCCTATGCTTTTGACCTCATCTTCATCCTCTGTCCCTTCATCTCCCATCTCTCCTTCCTAGCTCCTTACTCCTGGCTCTCAGAAAACTCTACCAGAGATATGCTTTACCCTCTACACAATGTCTGTCTTCCTCTTTTTTCTCTGGCCATGGGGTTCTGTGTCTGCCATCATAATTCTGCCCGGTTCTTTAGTTTCTCTCCAGCTCCCGCCAAGCCCTGGCAGTCCCGCAGCCCACTTATAAACTAAACACACAGACTCATATTATTTAAACTGTTTGACCTAATGGCTCAGGCTTCTAGCTATCTAGTTCTTACATCTTAAATGAACCCATTTCTATAAATCTATACCTTGCCATGTGGCTCATGGCTTACTAGTATCTTACATGTTGGTACTCATGGCGGTGGTTGGTACTAATCCTTGACTCAGCCTTCCTGTTCCCAGAATTCTCTTCTCTGTTTGTCCCACCTATACTTCCTGCTTGGCTGCTGGCCAATCAGCATTTTATTTATACAGAGCGATGTCCACAGCACTTCCCCTTTTCTTTTTTTTTCAAAAAGGAAGGTTTTAACTTTCACATAGTAAAATTACATATAACAAAACAATTATTAAGCAAGAATTACAGTTACAATATCTAGTCTATTTATATTTGGCAAAATTAAAATAGATATCCTATCTATCCTATATTTGTGAGTCTAAGATTTCATATCTAACTTATCTTTTATCATAACTAAGGAAAATTGTAACTATCTAGTTTTCAACTACATCAAAGACCTCAGAAGGATATAATATTACCTGAGAAATGGGAGACGGATGCAAGCAACTTTTGGGAGTCTTGCAGGGTAGACAGAGACAGCTGGCAGCCTAGACAGTCATCCAAAGTTCCTCTGTAAAGTTGGGGCATCTGTCTTCAGCCCACAGGCCTAGAGTCTCTCAGTCACTTCTCTCTGTGTCCTGTAGAATGTCTGGCAGTTTCCTCTGCGAAGCAGGAACCTGAAGGACCATTTTGTTAAGCAAAGTTCAGTGGTCACCTTCCTATGGGTCCTGCACATCCAGTCGATCAAGCAGTCCAGACAAGAACAGTTTCTTGCCCAAATGACTATTTTTGCCAAGAAGAAGATAAACTCCATATGGAGTGTCTTTGATGCCCATACTCCTCTCTGAAGTAAATCAGTGCTGCCAGGAGCAGACATGTCTCACTGTCCAGAAAGTCTAAATTTTAAAAATATTTTAAATGCCATATTCTGTAGGTCTCTGACGTGTTTGAAGATGACCTGTCTGTCTGAAATGTATCTGTGTATACCTAGAAGACTTAACATGACTATACATTTGACTATCACAGAAGACCAATTGTTCCACTACAATTTAAATGAGTTGTATAAACATAATACCCTAAACAAGAGTAAAAATACACACACGGTATAACAAATTTAACTTTAAATTTGTATCAATAAACTAAAATCCATAGCAATGTAAAACATTTTTAAACAAGTTGCTCTTTAAAAGTAGGTTCAATAATCTACCCCTTTATCTTATCATTATTTATACTGTCCCCTTTTGTTCTTTAGAAAGAGATTGTATTTATTAGCAACCTGTTTTAAATAAAAATATTGCTTTTTCTCTGTCCCACACCAGAGGGCTCTTCTGATATGGGACAAAAGAATCTTTCAACCTTTTTTTTTTTTTTTTTTTTTTTGCAATATACTTGGGTTTAGAGAAGGAGTGAGCCAATTCCATCTCCAAAGCCAGTTTGGTATATTTGGGAATTTTATATTTGGGCGTAGCTTCTCATACTACTTCCTGCTGGATGAGGGCGCTGTATCTTATGCGGACACAAAGAAAATTTTAGGATTATGGAGTAGTCCGTGAGGGTGTGTTGTCTGAGCCAGTTGCCTTGAAACAGTTCTGGATGTTGGCTCATCTGGGCCAGGGTGTCATTGGAGACCTTTCAGGGGGTCTTAACTGGTCTTTCTTCGTACCTTAAAAACATATTTTGCTAAACTAAAAGGGGGGAGCTAGGGGCTCATCTTTCCTCTCCACATTCTATTCTTTCTCTTGTTTTATATATTTTAAATTTTTTATTGGTGGATTCTGCTGGAATAGCTGCTGCAGATAAGCACTGGAGAGCTCCTGTTGCAAATCATCCTCTGGTGCAATGGAAGGGTCTTTCTACTGGCACTTGAAGGGGACCCAATCTGGTGTTAGTGTGGGCCCAGGGTTCTGTTTGTGTCTTTCTGCAGGACAACGAGGTTCCTCTTTGGGTTCCCAAGTGCTGTGTTTCCTCTGTGGCTGCTGCCAAATCCCAACATGGCAGAGACCTATTGGGCCTTTGTTAAAAACTCTCCCCTTCTGATGCCAGTGGGGATTGAGAGCCCAATATGGCCAGCCTTGGCAAGCATTAATGCAAGCCTAGATACTGTAGCCATGCGATTGGATTCTTCAGAAGGTAATGTATGGTAACTGCTTTTTCAAGTATGTTTGAGAATGTGTCACCTAGGCACCTTGGAGATTAGAGGGTAACCCTGGCATTTGGTAGTATGGTCACTGACCTCCATTTGTCAACAGTACCATGCCAGCTAAGCCTTTTCATTTTTGCAATCCTCTTCAAGCTGGTATAGTACCTACCTTTTCAGAAATGGCTCTGTGCAACATTTATGGCCTCCTGAAATTCATCTAGCCCCTTTTGAAGATACCTTTAAATTTGTGAGCCTCAAATGTAGCCATTAGGAGACCATTAGTTCTGCTCCTTGTGTGCTGTCTCTGTTTTTCTTTGTGGTTCTTAATTGTTCTTTTTCAGAGCTGCCAGCTTAAGTTGTGCTGGGATCAAGAAAAATGGGCCTTGGTGGTTTGTGTTCCTGGATTTGTGTCCCTGCCAGTGGACTATGGCTGTAGACACAGATGGTGCTCACACACTCCAGAAGAGAATTTGACTTCACTGCGGCTGTTGTTGCTACTACAGCTGGTGCAGTGGAGACCCTGGCTGCAAAAGTAACTACCACAGTTAATTATGATAAATTTAATTCAGCAGTAATATACATTTTGATTGGCTTTGGAAGTTATAAAATTTATAAAACTCAAGTTCCATTTACTTTTGGGATACCATCTTATGAGGATTCCAATTTGCTCTAAGGCTTGTTAAGGAAGGGAATGGTTCAATTGCCCTTAGCCTACTGGCTATGGGTGGGTTAGGACTTCTGTTGGTCTTTTCTGTGTCAAACACACAGATTGCAAGCCCAGTGTCACTTTGAGATCTTTGGCAACAGTTAACCCTACAGCTCACACATGGTTGAGCCTGTATGATAATGAGTATTCAGTGATGGGTAATACCTGGGGGGCACTCTGACATAAGACAGAGAGCCTGTGTGACTGGGGCAGGTGTCTCCATGATGGGTAAGGTGATATGCTGACGTCCCATGTAACCTAAGACAGAAGCTCATTTTTCTTTTAATAAGGGGGGAATCTGTTGGGCCCTGCCCCCCCCCCCCCCCCCCCCGTCCTTTGGTAGCTGTTGCCTTACTTGCTGACCTTGATCAGGTGTCCTCCCTATGCTGATTCCCTGCCAGTTTCCTTCCTCCTAAAACAGCTTACCAGAGATTCTCTGTTTGTGTATCCTGAATTTGGTGTAAATAGCTAGGATGCAAGAATGTAAAACATCTGTAGTGAACTTCTGCCCTTCGGGGTTCTCCCACTGTGCTGTAGGCCTGTATTTAAGGCCTCCTCCCTCCTTCAATAAACGGCATTTGGCATTCTGCTGAGACAGTGACCCGCTGTCTTGTCTCTGTTTTTAATCCTCAGCCCCTCGCTCGGACATGGTGAACAGGTGGTAGAGCGGGCACTACAACTGGTCTATATCTTTCCTAAGACAGCAACACCTTCATGTTTACAATACAACATAAGAGGTCCCCACCAGAAGCTTCCTGGCAACTTCATTTGCAACCCCCAAAGGGGGAGAGAATAAGGGTAGCGATAATAGGAACTGGAATAAATCAGAGAAGGAATTTATGTGCTAGAAATATATACTTACTGTGGTTAGGTAAAAACATTACAAGTCTATCATAAATGTGCTCAAACTACAAACTTACAGGTGATAGGGTAAAGAAATCTATAAGTCACTAAAAATAAAATTGCCACTATTTTTCTCTGCTACCAGTTTTCTGACAGGGCAGGGGAGGAGTACTGATAGCTAGTCAATCCACATCACAACTTGAAGCACCTGGTGAGAGGAAACCCTTTAGATCTAAGAAGTTGCTTGGGGGCAGTGGGAAAGGGGAGAAGATCTGAACTTGATTTTCACAAGAAGCAAAACTTTGCACCAAGGGGGCCAGGCACTTGCCCTGGGAGCCAGGTTGTCTCTGAAAGGACCTTTTACCTAGTTCAGGGGCTTCAGGTGCCTAGCAGGTGGTCTGGTACTCTTTCAATGCTTTGTTGGGGGCTGACTCTATCTTTGGACTTGCCTAAAAGGAAATATTTGCAAAAGGCAGATACCCAATTCAAATGCTCAAAAAGGAAGTCAGGAGCTCAGAGTCACATTCTGCCTACGTGACTTATCCAAGAACTTTGAGCATATATGCCTAAGACAGAGGTTCATACACACACATTCTAGGAGAATTATGAGCACGAGGAATTCATAGCAAGATGTAGCTGAATGTTAAAGCTGTATAACACTAAATATTCTGTGATAAATTGCTTCCCATTTGGTGGACCCTTGGTCGGTCAAAGTGTAGCTTATTATATACAACTGAACTCCCTATATCATTTCCTCATGGCTCACCACATACCCCAACCCACAAACCCATTACCTTGGATAGAAAACACCTAATCCAGTCTCTCTCAGTCCCCTCTATCAAAGAGGAGATGTTATCGTTCCTAGGAATAGCTGGTTTCTTACATTCCTGGATCCCTTCCTTCTCCCTCCTTGCCCATTTTCCATATGAGGCAGCCCTCACTCCCTCACATGAACCATTTCTCACATCCATTGTCAAGCCCTTTCAGAAGGGCTCCTCCAGATCCCAGCACTACAACTCCCAGACCTAATAGTCCCTTCTCCCTCTCTATGTAACAGAAAAAGAGGAATATGCCCTTGCAGTCCTAGGCCACCAACTGGGACCTGACTTTGCACCCATGGCATACCTGTCAAAAAAAATTAGACATTATCACCCAGAGATGGGCACCTAGCACATTCACTTTAGCAGCTGCAGAGCTCCTCATTTAAGAATCAAAAAAACTAACTTTTAGATCACCTACGGCTATCTTTTCCTCCCATAATCAGTCCCACCTCTTAACATATAAAAGTTTACAAACTCTACTCCTTTCTGGGTTCTTTCTCTCCAGGTGGCAATAGTAGAAGATGCCACACTTATTTTCCAATCATACCTACCCGACAGAATCTCAGATCTTCTTCCCTGGCCAACCACTTCCCTTCCCTGACTCATTCTTGCATGGAAATCTTACAGGAATTACTGCCCTATCCCTTACTCATATAGGACAGCACATTGCCCCAGGTCATCTATACCTGGTACACAGATGACAGCTTTTAAATAAGGGTGCCACCAAAGTAGATTATGCCATAGTGTCAGATACTGAGGTAGTTAAGGTACATGCATTTTCTGCCCACACCATTAATCAACAGGTTGAACTTGTTGTGCCCAGATCGTGACCTCCAGAGAGACCACCAAAGACGAGCATACGGGAATGCAAAAGCAAGGTTTAATTCTGGATATCCAAAAGCAATACAAGCCTAGGCAGGGACTTTGTCCAATACATCCAACGCAGTGGAGGCTGGAGGAAACGCCCACCTATCTGCAAGCTCAGTTTTTAAAGGGAAAAATCACAAGGTTACATCATTTAGGGGTGCTAGTACGGGTACAATTCTGATTGGCTTGCTTCTAGGGGCTTTCTAGAAATCATGGCTTAAACTTACTTCTAAGGGAGTGGTTGCCCACCACCATTTCTCATTGGCTGCCCTCAGGTGGGGACATTTCTGTGGTCAGTTACCCTGGAAACCAGGGAGAGGACATTCCACAGTCCAGCAGGCATTACCTCGTGACTACCTTGTGACTCTGTACTTTTACACTTCCTGGTTTCTGGAATCTGGACTGACTTGTTTCAGTAACTATTGGCCTATTCCTAGAAGGAGAAATCTTAGGCCTTAGTTTTTGGGTGAAAGCATTTTGATCTTATTTCTAAGATGGCTCATTTTGGTCTCACAGAACTAATAGCTCTTATATATGCCTTCCAATTGGCACAAGGGTGATCCTTAACTATCTACACAGACTTCAAATATGACTTTCATATCCTCCTGTCCCACACTGCCATCTGGAAAGAGAATAGAATACTTACTACAAAAGGGGGCTCGATAACCAACTCAGAGTAAATTATGGTCATGCTAAAAGCCTCCCATCTCCCCACGGCTATAGGAACTGTCCACTGCCAGTCCTACCAGGCTGACAACTCCATCATCTCTAAGAGAAATAACTGAGCTGATGAGGTAGCTAGAGCTGTGGCCCTTGAAGGCCCAGTCCCATCTCACCCACCACAGGGCATCCTTGCACTACAGCTGACGTTCCCCACTGACACACATGAGAAAAAGAGAAAACCTCCAGCCTCTCCACCTGACACCTGACCTGAAGGGCCCTAAATTTATTTGATTTTGCAATAAAATTTGGCTTCAATAACCCTTAGATAATCAATCCAAAGGGACAATGGCATCTTAGATCCTAATATTATTTGGGACCCTTAAAAGTACTGTGAGTGATCAGAAAAATGGAAAGAGATTCCCCATTCCCTATTTCTCTTTTCTCCACTCCAAGTCTTGTTTGTTTTTGTCTAATTCCCCCCACACACACACACACATACTGTATAAATGTCCTGTCTTTTAAGTTACCAGGTGATGGATCTATAAGTTTGTTACAAAGTGGGAGCCAGGAGTGAGACATAGCAGGAGAGGAAGAAAGCAAAGGAGTAGGCCAGCTTCAATATGCACACACCCTGTACACACACTTCACTGGCTGGTGCACCTCTCACCTCCTGCAGGATCCTCTGTCTATAGTCAGGATTCAGAAATGTCCTATCTCTAAGGCTTCTTTATTCTAAGCTTTCTAGATTCATTTTTACAAGGATTCAGGTGTCTTTTAGGTATGAGTAGCATTAGACAGTTGTTTTATGCTGTCCCACTTCAATTAAATCTGGCTCTAGAGCGAGGGTACGGCTCTCCCTTCTCTAGACACAAGCATGCTTGTTTAAAAGTTTTTTACAAAATTTGTGTCCCTTATCATGTGAACCACCTGCTGTGTGACAGAGAGAGGAGAGCAAAACAGAATAAAGGGACAGAATATTCCCAATAGGGACTAGTGCTACTGTGAGACCAAAAGGAGCCATCTTAGAAATAAGATCAAAATACTTTCACTCAAAAACTAAGACCTAAGATTTCTCCTTCTAGGAATAGGCCAATAGTTACTGAAACAAGTCAGTCCAGATTCCAGAAACCAGGAAGTGTAAAAGTACAGAGTCACAAGGTAGTCACGAGGTAATGCCTGCTGGACTATGATTCCATAGTCCTCTCCCTGGTTTCCAGGGTAACTGACCACAGAAATGTCCCCACCTGAGGGCAGCCAATGAGAAATGGTGGTGGGCAACCACTCCCTTAGAAGTAAGATTAAGCCATGATTTCTAGAAAGCCCCTAGAAGCGAGCCAATCAGAATTTTCCCTTTAAAAACTGAGCTTGCAGACAGGCGGGCACTTCCTCCAGCCTCCACTGCATTGTGTGTATTGGACGAAGTCCCTGCCTAGGCCTGTATTGTATATCCAGAATTAAACCTTGCTTTTGCATTCCCGCATGCTTGTCTTTGGTGGTCTCTCTGGGGGTCACGATCTGGGCACACCACTACTTATCTCATACTCTTACAGTTTTGGTTTAACTCTCTAAAACTTCTGATAAGGTATAAATCTTTTCTCAAGATTTGTAAAACTATTGTGTAAACTTTCTGTATCTTGTGGTTTGTAAGCATGTTGGGTATGATTAAAACCCTGTAAAATCCATAACAAAATGGTTAATTTAAAACTCATAACACCAGGATTGATAGTTAAAAATATATACATAGATAAACTTAAAGGAAACATGTGGTTTGCTGCCATCTTAGCTGCTGTTTCCCCATTGGGATGGAAGCAGCCACATGACTGACAGCCATCATTGCTAGGGTTGGATAGGACTTTTCCATATGACCTCACTCCCATCTTGATTAAAAGTATCCACATAGCATAAGCAAACCAAGGAAAAATCAGCTCCTCCTGGCTATGAGACCCAAATCAAATGATTCTTCTACTGTTTTTGATCACATTAACCTTATTGGCCTTAACCCACAGTGAAGGGTCGGCGTGTTTGCATATGCCCAGTGGACACTTCTGCCTAGGCAGGTCCGGGTCAGGATAGTCATTTCTGGGTCAGGGCGTCTCGTAACCAGGACGCCCGGCAGACCCGGACACTTCTGCCTGGCCAGTTCCAGGTCAAGATAGCCATTTCCGGGTCAAGGCGTCTCACGTGACCAGGATCTGTGATGTCACGTAGCCACGCAAGCGCGCAGCGTGCCTACGTCATCTATGTCTACCTGTGCACGCCCCGCCTTTATAAAAAGCCGCCATAACCCAGATCTAATCTCTCTGCACACGTGTCTCCCTGGGCCCCGGGCACTCTCTATCCCTTACCTTTCAATAAACTCTTAGCGGATTCTGTTGTGTTTCATGACGTTTCCTTGCAGGGTAACAGCACAAATAACTAAAACACAGTCCCTTATCTTCCTCTCCAGCCACACCGGTTTCCATTTCTTCCTCCTCAATGACAGGCTGCCCACCCAGCAAGGGCTGAGGCAGCACCCAACCAGGACCCTGAATGGAATTACAATACTCCCAGGGGATTGTATTTGCAACTTTCTTCCTGGCTGATCTTCACAAGGCCACACTTAAGGTGGTAACTTATGAAAATCCCAAGAAGTCATTTAGGACAAACATGAAAACCAGACTCAATTCCTAGACCACTTCACAAAGACTCACAATATAGCAATCTGAATCCCAAGACTCCAGATGGAAAGCAACTTCTTATGACCTACTTCTTCTCCCAGAGTTTCCCTGATATTACAGCCAAACGTAAATGTCCAGATAAATGATAAGTTTAAGGTGTTCCATGGGAAAGATGAAAAAGCCTGAAAACAGAAATACCTGATGCTAAGGAAGGCCTCTCAGCCTGCCAATGCAGAAGCCCAGGCTCTCTGGACACACAAACCCTGAGAACCACCACATCCCTGTTTCCAATGCAGTTAGGAGGATTCCTAAGCCTGGGAGCCTATCTGAACTTTTGTAAACCACTTGAATCATGTCCAAGGTACCATCAAAAATGGCACTGGGGTATTGACTTCCCCCATGTTCCTTGTGGCATGGTGACATCAAGCGTAGATGGCCCTTCAGCTGACCGAGATCTGGCCATGGATGATTGGGAGGGCGTGGTTCCTTAGGCCTGACCACTGCCATCTCTGACCAGAAGCCTCAGGTAGACAGTATCAAGGTGATCTATCTCTCTCCTGCACACTGGGTCTACCTACTTAGTCCTGATGGAGTTTTAGGGACCTACCTCTCTTTCTCATTCCTCTATTGTCCGAGTAGGGAGACAGACTTACCAGCCTCACCAAACCCTACCAAATATATCAACCAGGCTCAATACCCACTCTCTCTCCAAGGCCCCATGGGACTTAAGATGCTTATCTCTAACCTCTTAAGAAAGTATCTTCTGCACTCCATTTCTTCCCCCCACCCCCTGCCTTTAATACCCCTATCTTGTGGGTCACAAAAATATATTATAGAGATTCAGCTGTGTATTAAAGCTATACTTACACTGACCAAGGGTCCGGCAAATGGGAAGCCATTTATCATTTGGTGTTATACAGGCTTAATATTTCAGCTGTCTTATGCTATGAAATTCTTGCATGCCCAAATACTCCCAGACCCTTTGGCAAACAGGTAAGCTCCTCAGACCTGCTGAACCTCTAGGTAACTAACTTCCCCACTGAGCCTAGGAGACAAGCAGGGTGTAGATGCATAGCTTTGCTTCTTGTGCAAATGAAGCTCAGACCATCCCCTTTCTTCAGGCCTAGGGGCATGGCAGAGACTGGCTGAGGACAATAGGACATTTTACATAATCAGGTGCAGTAAGGACTGGAGCAGAATTCCAGAAGCACAGATCTGCATGGCCAGAGAGAGGAGAGGAAAAGTGAAGGGTAAGGCAGAAACAGAGGACACAGAACCTCATGGCCAGAGAGAGGAGAGGAAGACAGAGGTTCTGTAGAGGGTAAAGCAGTTCTCTTGTAGACTTTATCAGGGCCAGGGTAAGAATCCAGGAAGGAAGAATAGATGGAGGACAAAGGAACAGAGGATGAAGATCAGGTCAAAAGCATAGGAGCTTACTTAAACTATGAGGACAGGAAAACTGGGTACAGAGAGGAGCTGAATATGAGGACAGAGCTGAAGCTGTATAGATAGAATTTTGTCATAGAGGAATAAAGTTAATGGACAAAAGAGTGTAGTGTTTGTAGATTCCTTTCCCTCAGATACTCCATGCCATATGTAGTGCCTTTCCCAGGACTTAGGGAGGAATTTTCTAAGGGCAGGAACTTGGGAAAACTCCGTTATCCTTACCCTATACTCTCAGTTTAAAAACCCAATGGAACCTATTTCTTGGATCAGGATCTCCAACTTATCAACTCTGCAATAGTTCTCCTTAACTCCATAGTACCCAACCTCTATACTCTACTCTCCACCATCCCCTCAGAGACCCCTCATTTCTCTGTCCTAGACTTCAAGGATGTCTTCTTTTCAATATCTCTTGATCTCTAGTTACAAAATAACTTTCCTTTTACTTGGACTAACCTAGTGTGATGGTTTGAAAGAAAAAGGCCCCACAAGGGAGTGGCATTACTAGGAGGTGTGGCTTTCTTGGAGGAAGTGTGTCACTGTGGGAGTGGGCTTTGAGGTCTCTTTCTCATGTTTCCTTCAGTTTGACAGTCAGTCAACTTCTTGTTGCCTGCAAGATGTAGCATTCTCAGTTTCAGTGCCATGTCTGCCTACATGCTGCCATGCTCCCCTTTATGATCATAATGGACTGAACCTCTGAAACTGTAAGCAAGCCACCCTCAATTAAATGTTTTCTTTATAAGAGTAGCCATGGTCATGGTGTCCCTTCATAGCAATAGGAAACCCTAGCTAAGACACCCAGGTACTCATATTTCCACCCAACTCTCCTGGACTGTTATACCCCAGGGGTTATGAGACATCCCACATCTATTTGTCCAAGCTCTAGCCTCTGACTTATTCTCTTTGTCTCTTCCTAAATCCAAGCTTATATAATATGTAGATGATCTTCTCCTTTGTGGTCCAACCCAAATTAGCCAGGCTAACACCTCTACCTTATTAAACTTTCTGTCCAGCCAGGAATATAGAGTCTTACCCTCTAAGGTTCAGCTGTCCACTCCTCAGATTACTTATCTGGGATTAGCTATTTCTCTATTTCACAAGGCCGTAGACAGAAAACTTAATTCAGTCACTCACAATCCCCACCACCAAGGATAATACTCTATCCTTCCTAGGAATGGCCTGCTTCTTATGCTCATAGATTCATTCTTTATCTCTTCTCAACTGTCCCCTATATGAAGCAGCCCTTGAACCCTTCCTGCACCCACTACTGAGCCATTTTGTAAACTTCAACAGGCCCTCGTCCAGGCCCCAGCCATATCTCTTCTGGACTCAACTCACCCCTTCTCTCTCCAGGTTTCAGAAAAGGAGAAATATGCCCTCAGATCCCTTGATCACTAACTGGGACCCTCGTTAGTGCCTATTGCATACTTACAAAAAAATAGAGCATATGGTCCACAAATGGGCACCTTGCCTGTGTCCTCTGGCTCCAGCTGAGCTTCTTATACTCATATAAAAAAAGGTTAACCTTTGGGTCACCCACTACTGTCTTCTCTTTTCACCACCTATCCCATCTCCTAACATACAAGGGTCTCCAAACACTACTCCCCTTCTAAAGTTCTCTTTCTTCAAGTAGGTTTGGGAGAAGATGCTACACTTACCTTTCAGTCACACCCACATCTCAACATTTCAAACTGACTCAGAGTGCTAATCTGACTTTCCTAAGGTATTTGTAGATCATTTGCTTCTACTGGCCTTTGCCACTCACCAAATTTGATTCTAGAGTCTGCCTCTTCAGCTGCTTCTCTCTTCCTTAACTAACCCATCCGTCTCTTTTCACCTACTCAGTAAGTGTCCTCTCTCTGAGCTATGCCCTTTTTGGCTGCCTACAACATGGGCACATTCCTTTGGGCCACCCACTACATGGGTATCTCCCTTACGTGCCCTTTGGGCTATCCACCATGTTCTCATACTCCCTGAAATGCCTTTTAGTGCCCCACCATATGGGCAATTCTAGTTACTAAGACACTTGCACCTCTCCAGCTATTTTCTCCTCTACCTGCTCTGACCACTTGTCTTTGCCCTTCTACTGGGTAAGTATCACTTTGGAGCTGCCTGGTTTGTTTAGCTTTAACTACAAAAGCCACACCATTGTGCCAGGAAGCTTCCTCTCACTGGTCCCCCACAACATGGAAAGGGATGCCTCTCCTCTGTAATTTGGGACATTTATCTCTGACAAGTCTCTCAGTCTACTTGAGGACATCCCAGGTTGAAATTCTTGTCACCCTGACACTTATCCACTATGTTCCCTCATGGTTGCTCTCAGTTTCATCCAGAACTTCCTTACCTCCCCCTAGGAGCTACCTACATGCTCCAGGTTCCAAAACCTTTCCTTGTCCCCTTTTCCTTAGAACTACCTGTTCTATCTCTCCTAGTGCCCTCCTGGGCTTATATGGTGTGATTTTCCTTGACTCCCAAGAGGAGCTGCCTGCTAAGTCCTGAAGATTCCTTAAGCTTTTCTGGGCCTCTTATGTCATTGTCCCTCCTGTCTCTTGGCTCTGTTCTAGAAGTCTCACAGCTTCTCCATGCCCTCCTTGAATTCTCTCTTGCCTCTCAGCTCCCACATGGAGTTTATAGAAACTCCCTCCAGTGGAATTTATTTTTTGACCCTTCCTCTCTTCCTCCAATGACTTGAATTTTATTAAAGTCTCACTCTGTTACTACAAACAGCTTGGCCTCAGTACATTTTGATGGCCTAAATTGGCACGCTCAATTTTCAATGGTGGCAACTTCTGCCACTGCATAAACAAATGATCTGAAAATCTTTTATAGTTAAATTCTCTCTCTTCTTCTCTATTTCTTCCTAAGTATACCTGCCCAGAGTAGCACTTACATATGGAGACCTCCCACCTCTAACCAATAGCCAGTTCTAATAGAGTAGGGAAATTACTCTATATCAGGCTATCAAAGGCCAATTCAGTTCCTTATAACTTCCTTATCCATCTCTCCCTCACTGGGGCTTACCCCCATGCCTGTTTTCTCTGTTTTTGTATGACAATTCCTGTCCTGAAAACAAAAATCACAAAAACATGGTTTATGATAAGATTTAAGAAAAACAACGCTTGTTTAATAAGGTATTAAAGCTGTGCCTCCATGTACTCATACAAGAATGTACCTCATATTGGTAGCCAAACTTTGTAATAAAGTCACCTAGGTGGTATTAGTTTTAAAAAGTCATGAAGGGGTCATGAAAAGAAACTGACACTTGGCACTGTGTGGAAGGACTGGAGTTCCTAAAGAGAGCCCAGAAGAGGCTACTGGTAAAGCACAGTCTCGTTGCAATAGGAGTATAAGAAACTGTTATGAAGGTCTGAGAATGTGAAAGCTTAAGAAAGTTCTGAGGCTCTAAGAAAGTTTTTTTTTAAGGCATGTAAATGAAAGTTCTGAAGGTATAAGAAAGTGATGTAAATAATGAAAAATGTTTCAGATTTCCTTCTCCTTCTATGCTGTTACTATATTAAGATTTCAAAGGTTCAGTAAACCTATATTTAATGGTTGTATCAGACCACTCACATTGTGAAACCTCATCAGCAGGTTTCAAAAAGGAGATACTTCTCCCTATAACACCTAAATTAATGTATAAAACACCTGTCCTGTATGCTTGCTTTCTCTATGATCAAACTAGAGATTACTGTTTACATTGACCAGAGACTTATGGAGACTGCCCTTATTGGTTATGTAGGAGACATTCAGGAAGGCATTCTACCTTTTATGCAAAATAATCAATCTTTTATATTGTAATTAATGATCCATGGCATTTCAGATGGAAGACAGGGGTCACTGGTAAACTTTACTATAGCATTTTTCACAGCCACCCATCAGGCACAATCAAAATACAGAGGATACAAATCCTACTCTCTCAAGCCCTAGGTGTTGACATGGTAGAAGAAGTGGTCCAAAGCTCCTCAAAAGTCCATACATCCCTAACATCACCTCTTTTAGATGATATTAATCCCACCTCCTTGTCACACCATCTCTCCTTTCAGACCTTAACCTTTGCATACCAGCTATTGAATAATGCTTTTCCGACTGCTTTAGAGAATGCTGGCTATGTGTTCCTCCTGGGTCAAACTCATAACCATCGTTTGTGGCCTTGCCCATTGTCTTATTAGGTTCTCTCACCTTGCTTTTGGTTAATTGCTCTGAGCCAAATATCACTACCACCCATTATCTCTCCGATATCTCTCTCTTTGGTGTCACTGACAACTTTAACTCCTCAGGAAAACACTTTGTGGGTCCTCTTGGTTCTGCAGACTGCAATAATACTATAACCCTTGGTACTACCACCCAACCCCTGTGCCCAAACATTCACAATGCCTCAATTCTGTGTAGCACTCAAGGTTATCACTGGTGACCTGTCGGGTGGTTTGGGACTTGTACCCTGGCGTCCCTTTTTTCAAAACTAGTGGTGCTACCTGGTGAAGAGCCCTTGTCAGTTCCCATCACAGGGTTTATAGCAATGTGGAAAGACAAAAGAGTGGTTTAGGTCATACCCTTTCTAGCAGTCCTGGGTATAACTGCTGGCTTCACCAATGGAATGGTGGGACTGGCTGATTCCCAAGATATTTACTGTTGGTTTTCTCCTCAGTTCATCCAGGATCTCCAACAGGTAGCTCAGACCATTCTTATCTTCCAGGACCAAATAGACTCACTGGTTGTCCTAAGTGCTACAAAATTGTAAGCATTAGATACACTAACAACAGAAAGAGGTGGTCTCCATCTCTTCCTCAGGGAGGAATGTTGCTTCTATGTCAGGTACAATAAAAGACAAGATCTGAGAAAATATGACCTGATTACTCAACGCCTGGAGATAAGGGAAGTAGAAGAGGCTTCTAAGTCAACCAAACTGGTACAGTAAAAGACAAAACCCAACAACTTTAAACAGATCTCCAAAAACATGAGGAACAACTTGATGCCTCCAGCCCCTGGGCCCTTGAGAACCCCATATGGAAGTGGATACTTTCCTTCCTGACCCCTCTCCTTATCATTTTTCCTGTTTCTACTAATAGTACCCTGCTTTATCAATTTCTTCTCTACTTCCTCCAATGACAAATTCAAAAAAATCTCTAATCAATGACCTATTGTCACAGCATTACCACAGAGCTGGAGGTACATGACTAACAAATATGCCCTGATGATATGGACTAACAGTTCCCCAAAGATGTCTATGCCCCCAGACAACAGGAAGCAGTCTAAAAGAGCACGATGCCCCCATTCCTGGCTCACCATCCTCATTCCTATTTTCTCATCTTTTATAATGAGACTGAGTGACAGCAGCACATGTCTTCAGCCAGATGTTGATACTGCCACCATGAGTCTCACACTCTCTGCACGTGCATGCACTATATCTGTAGGGTAGAAAGGGGACAAGGAAAAAAAAAAACACTGTGCCCCTGACTTGACCCCAGGACCACGTATTGAAATTCCACCAATCTCTGACTTTGCCCCAGAGTCAGGCTACAGAATCTCACCAATCCCTGAGCTTGCCCCAGAATCAGGCCACAAAATCCACCAATACCAACCCACCCTGGAAAGCTCCACTCCCACCCTCCAAGAAATCCTATATAAGGTCTGTACCCTGTTCAGTTTGCTGTGTTTCTCACCCAAGGCAGCCACCATCCTGGATTCTTCCTTCTCAATAAATATCTTGAGTACGGTTTGTTGTGTGGTGTGACGTTTTCACTGGAGCAGAGCCCAGCTGTAACAACTTTCCACAGCAGAGCAGAGTTGTTACATTCCAGGGGACCTCAGCTGAGCAGAGCTGTAACAACTTCACTGTGGAAACCCTCCCCTGTTTCAGCAGGGCTGTTACACTTGCATTAGGGAACCCTTTCCCTGGAGCAGAGCTGTAAGCTGCTATGCTTACACTGACTTTGTGGTGTTCCTTGACTCCCGACCTCCAGGACGCTCTTCCTCTTGGAAGAGGAGCTCATATGTACATCCCTCCTGGGTTTCTAGCACCAGAATGAATGAAATGGGCATAGCAAAGAAGCCAAAATAGCTGTTCCATGAATGAAAAATGGAAAAGTTTATTCCAAACTGCCAAGGTTGTCTCTCAAGAAAGCAGAGAGAGGTGATGGTGTATGTGTGTGTGTGTGTGTGTGTGTGTGTGCTGGGGTGATCTCTAGGGTTATATGGGATCAGGTACCTGGGAGGAAGGGAGCCTGTGAGCTAGGTTGCAGGCTTGTGAGTAGGGACTGCGGGAGCCTAGGGACTAGGATTGGTTTTGACATGCTAATGGGCACCACAGTCATATGTTAACAGGAGAGCCACATGTTCTTTTGCCAGTGATAAGGAGAATGATTCTTTTTAGCTAGTAGGAGCAGTCTTTAAGCCTCTGAGGGAATACTGGCATTTGTCTAAATGCCAGACTTTGGGGAAAGGAATTTATTAGGCCCTGATACTAGGGAAACTTGGGGTTCCTCCTTACTGCTCCCTTTGCCTGGATTCAATCTTCCCACCTTCTCATCTGATTTACCACCCCCCCCCCTTTGGTTTTTCAAGTCAGGGTTTCTCTGTGTAAAGGCCCAGGCTGTCCTGGAACTCACTTTGTAGACCAGGCTAACTTCAAACTCACAGAGATCCACCTGCCTCTGCCTCCTGAGTGCTGGGGTTAAAGGTGTGCATCACCATTGCCTGGCTTTGATTTACTTTTATCCATCCTGTAGAGATTACTTTCTCAACACTCGCCCTAACATACCTCCAAACTCTAAATAGGACATTACCTTCTCCCCAGCACCCACTTAATGGCACATGTAGCAGGAATCTTAAAAAGTTCTTATTAATAAAATCAAACCTGAGCCAGGTATTGGGGTAAATGCTGGAAGATCAGAGAAGCAGAACAAGCCACAGCTAACCTCACCTGGCCAACTTCTTAGTTGATCTTGTTTCCTCAGACTGGAAGCCTCTGTGTCCTCATATCTGAATGGCTCTCACCTGAACTGTGCTGCTCAAAACCTAAAAGCTTAACCAGCCAAATTCTTCTAGTTTCTGGTCCTCATGCCTAATATACCTTTCTGCTTTCTACCACCACTCCCTGGGATTAAAGGCGTGAGTCACCATGCTTGCCTGTATCCTTGAACAGATGGATTTCTGCCTCTGGAATGCTAGGATTAAAGGCGTGTGCTACCACTGCCTATCCTAAGTATCTAGTGGCTTTTCTGTTCTCTGACCCCAGATAAGTTTATTAAGGTATATAGTATTTTGAGGAACACAATACCACCACAGGCACACATTCATCTTACCATAAATACTTGCTAACAAGTGAAGGAAAGACCATTTGAAGGTGAGTTTTGCCTCAAAAGGTCAGGTTCTGGGTAAGATTTTGTTTCTGATGATCTAGAACAATTCTTTAAAAGTTCTGAGGCTTTTTATTTATCTCTAAAATATAGTGCTTGCCTTACTTAGTCAACATAGTTTCTGTAAAACAGATTAAATGGGAGAAAACTATGCCTTAAATTTGAATGAAAATGAGGACATGGCTACTCCAAGGTATGAATGAGAGGGAAGGGTTTTATTGTAGATATGAGGGAGAAAACAACAGCCAGAGGCATCTGAAAGGGTTCAGACTGAGCAGGGCCTGAGAGACGGGGGTGAATGAGAGAGGAAGAGAAGAGACAGGGGACCAGGAGCAAAGAGCAAAGGACCAAGAAGCCTAGAAAGACAGAAGAACTGAAAGACCCTAACCCTTTAGGCTCACACCCCCCAAGCCCCAGGAGAATGAGGAACTAAAAAAGCTAGTTCCAAGGGCAACCTGACTCAGCCATTACTGCCACAATGTAACAATGTAAAGAGATTTCTGTTAAGAGATGCACTCGCCTGGCGGTGGCC
>CABHPR010156298.1:4930-45694 GCA_902168415.1 Peromyscus melanophrys
TCCGAGACAGGGATTCTCTGTGTAGCTTTGCGCCTTTCCTGGAACTCTCTTGGGAGACCAGGCTGGCCTCGAACTCACAGAGATCCGCCTGCCTCTGCCTCCCGAGTGCTAGGATTAAAGGCGTGCGCCACCACCGCCCGGCTTGGAACTCATATTCTTGATTACTTCTTTTTTCCTACCTCTTGATATCTTTTTGAGAGTTGCTAGGCAGGCAAAAGGAGGCCAGCAAATATTTGGTGACCCTATTAAGTAACAAATTTAGGTCATAAGAAAAAAGCTAAGCTCACTCAGAATGGTAAGAATTGGGATAGAAAATGAAGCAGAATTATAGGAATGCAAATGTTAGGCTTTACAGAAGACTAGAATCTTATCATGATTCCACAGTGATCATGAGGTAGCTATGTTCTACCTCACGATCAAGAGACTGCATATACAATGGTGGTCCACGGGCTAAGATAGAGTGGAATAATTATTTCTTGGTGGTGTTACCAGCTCCTGTAACATCATGGCACAATACATTACCTGCATTTGTGGAAATTCTGGTGTAATCAGACCTACTGTGCTGGGGTGGTATAAAGTACAACACTTATAGTTACACACACAATGCTTGATAATGATATAACTGGAGAGACATCTCAATAAAGTACTTATGACAACATGAGGACCTGAGTTTCATTCCTAGCATCCACATAAAAAGTCAGGTATGGTTGTAAGTACATGTAATCCCAGTGCTGGCAAGGCAGGAAGCAAGGTCCCTGGTGCTCACAGGCCAGCCAGCTTAGCCTAATTCATGAGCCCCTTGTCCCAGTGAGAGATCCTGTCTCAAAAAAAACAAGGTAGTTAGCCTGTAAGGAGAAATGAACCTGAGGTTGTCTTCTGGTCTCCACACACGTGCCAGTAGTGCACCTGCATACACGCATGTACCTGCACACACACCTGAACACCTGCACACATACACAAAACAAACAGCTCATGTATTTATTATGCTACACTTTATCAGTAATTTAAAGTGTACTTTCTGTTTATAAGAAATTGTTTACTAGGTAGGCATGGTGGTGCATGGCTATAACCCCAGCACTTGGCTGAGGCAGAAGAACAAAGGGAATCAAGACCAGGCTAGGCTACAGAATGAGAGTCTCTCTAAAAAATTTCTTTGTCTTGGTTGTGAAGCAGGATGCCTTTTGCTCTCTGTAGTAGCCTATATACTTTGTGTTTACTGCACCTGTTAATTGCAATATTTCCTACTTGATGTAATGTAGTGTTGTTTAAATCATATCCCCTGAACACACACACACACGTACTGTAGCTAGTAAGAAGCTATGTTGAGTGATTGACTAGAAGTAGAATTACAGTCAGGTGTGTTTCACTTTGTCATGGTCACCAATATGGACTAAGAAGGAGCGAGCTACTGAAACTGTTAAGGGATCTGCTTTGTTGATGCAATGATACTAACACAACTTTTGGGTCAGACATGAAGAAACTTCTAATGCTTGGGCTGAAGACCGACCACACATGGAAGACTCCACACTCTCAACACTGTCCCCATTGCTGCCAATGAGAAAAGCTTACTAGCAAAGTTGAATGAAAAGATTAAACAGGGTGTGATGTGGAAGTTACTGCTAGTTCTGTGTGTTTAAAACAATTTAGGGAGAATCATTATTTATTACACAACATGAAAAGTGCACACTGAGTCTCTAAATGCTGAAGTGAAGGCAGCTGAAGAATTTCTGGAAACTCCATACAAGCTGTTTGTGGAGGGAATTACTTGCCAGAACATATCTGGTGAGTGTGATGTAGCAGAGCCAAGGAGATCAATCTGCTGCACTCCGAGGCTGAGGTGTGTATTAGGCTGTTCAGTCTAGGTCTGTGTAAGTATTTTCCGTGGTATTTGCACAAATGATAACATTGCCTAGCAGCACATTTTGCAAATGATTTCTGTCATTGAGTGATCCACTACAGTGTAAAATAGAACTCTCAGGCACTCACTCTTGGGTCTTACATTCTTTTGCCTCTTTCTTAATCTACTGTAGTCTGACAGCTTCATGGCTTTTGTTTGCTCATGACTTTGACTAGTTTTCTCCTCTCAGCGTGTATGTCTGAGTTGGCTCCTGTGCATCTTGTTGTCTATGATTTATATTCTGATTGTGATCCATAGGCAGCTGGATTGCTTGAGTCAGATGAATTCCAAGAAGAGTGGTTCTAGTATGGAGACGTTTCTGCCAACCTCCCTCCTAAGTCATTGGCCTTATGTCTAGTTACATTTGGGACAGTATCCATCACTATTTGGCTGCTATGGACAATGTTACAAATTCCCATGACCCACATCATGATATAATAGCAAGATATATTATGTCATTAAGTCCATTTGGTCATTTGTTTTTTTACTGAGTGTCTACTATGTGTTAGGTCCTGTTTATGACACATAGAAACCAGTTAATGAAAACAAGAGCAAAGATTTGTTCTCTCATGGAGCTTACAATCTAACTGGGGAGACAAACAGTAATGAATATAACAAATTCAGTGTAGAGGTTTTTAGAAGGTGATAAAGAGTATGGACAAGAAATTAGGGTTTAATAAAGAAATTAGTAGTATTGTTAGAACAAGACAGTAGCCTCATTGTGGCTGGTGCAGGTGAGGGGGGATGGCTAGGATTGCTGGAGCAGAGTGAGATGGGAGAGAGTAAGAGTGTGGGGTTGATTCAGAAATAGTGTTTGTAAGGATTATGAATGATGTTTCCTCTGATTTTACATGGAGTGTACATTTCTTAAGGATTAAAACTTTTAGATTATTTTATGGGTATGATTATTTTGCTTGCGTGTGTGTGTGTGTGTGTGTGTATATACACCATATGCATGCCTGGTGATCTTGGAGGCCAGAAGAGGGCATCAGATCCCTTGGGACTGGAGTTAAAGATAGTTGTGAGCTGCCATGTGGAGGTACTGGGACTCAAACCTGGTTCCACTGGAAGAGCAACAACTGCTCTTAACCACGGAGCCAACTTACCAGCCCATTAGTAAATCTGTAGTGTATTCTTTTCTGTATTTGAAGTTTGTTCAGGTTTGTTTTGTTTTGAGACAGGGTTTCTATATGTATCTCTGGATGTCCCAGAACTCTCTTCATAGACCAAATTCAACTTGAGCTCACAGTGATCTGACTGGCTTTGCCTCCTGAGTTCTGGGATTAAAGTTGTGTGCCATCACTCCAGATCACCTAAAGATTTTAACAGAGAAGCAGCATGCTCTGGTTTGCTCCCTGATAATACGCTTTGCAACAATCATGGATTCCAGACAGGTGTTGGTGGCACACACCTTTAATCCCAGTACTTGGGAGGCAGAGGCAGGCAGATCTCTGAGTTCAAGGCCAACCTGCTCTACAAAGTAAATTCCAGGACAGCGAAATTATTACACAGAGAAACACTGTCTCAAAAAAACCAAACCAACCAACCAACAAATCAACAAAACAACCAAAACCAAAGCAAACCAAAGCAAACCAAACCAAAACAGAAAACAATCATGGATACAGGGAAGCCTGTACAGTGGCTACTCAAATTCCTCAACCTAGGGATCATTACTTGTACCTGGATATTAAGAATAAATTAAGGGTGCCCAAAGTACCTAATTCTAGATATATTTTAAAACTAGAAACAATGTGCTCATGGATTGCTTATACAGAAGAGAATAAAGCATGATGCCAAAGATAATTTCAAGACTGGCTATTGGCAGAATGGAGTTACCATGGAGATAAGACAGGATATTGGTCATTTCCTTGGAATATAAGGAAGAAAAAATTTGGGCTACATTGACTGATACAAATGTTGGTATGCAGGCAGAAATGCAGAGGTAATGTTTACAATCGAGTTCTGGGTTTAAAAATCTATTTTTATTTTTTAAACACATTTTTAATTGAAAGATAATTACATCTTTCCTCTTATGTCCAGTCCCTCTGAAGTTCCTCCCTTCAACCCTCCAATGCCACCTCTTCTCAAATAGCCTCTTTTTCTTTATTATTGTTATACATATGTGTATATTTATGTATGTACATGTACTAACATATAAATACAACCTGTTGAGTCTGTTTTTATTATTTGTATACGGTTTTAGAACTGACCATTCTGCATTGGACAACCAATAAAGGAGCTTATCTCTGGGAGAGTCTAATTATTCTGTAAGCAGTCATTAGTTTCCTATAGTTCTTTTTCTAGGGGTAGGACCTTGAAAAAAATTTCTTTCCTTTTCATGTTAGCCTATTTATTGATAGTGCCATGGTTCTGGTCTTGTTTGTATAGCTATTTCTAGGAGGGATATTCTGATATTCTGGCTCTTACAATCTTTCTGCCCCTTCTATGATGTTTCCTGAGCTACAGATGCAGGAACTTGAAATAGAGGTATTCATTGGGCCTGGACTCTCCACAGTCTGTTGATCTCTGCATTTGAAAACAGTGAAGGGAGATAGTATTGAAGGCAATCAGACTCATTAAGAATATTAAGATAGTGAAGGTAGATAGAAAAGAACAGAGGATTCAAGTCTGATCTCTGGAATGTTCAAACATTAGTTGTCTTATGTGGAGGAGCAAAGCTCCACAGATGACCTGGAGACATCACTGGTGATAGACAGACAGAACACAGAATGTGGTGTCTTGAAATCAAAGTCAAGAAAGTGCTAGGAAGTAAGCAAGTGGATGAAATTCTGCTAATCAGTTAAGAATAGGATGGAGAACTGACTGTTGTATTTTAGAATGCTCAGGTAATTCCCAACTTTGATAAAAAGCAGTTTGGGTAGAGAGAGTGGCATGATGAATGTTGATGGAAGTGGTTGCAGAGATTTGGGTATGGTTTGACTGTTCCCCCAAAGTTAATGTGTTAGAAATAATCTCCAGTGCAAGCATGTTGGGAAGTGTACCTCCTAAGAGATGATTGGGTCATAAATGGATCAACATCCTTATCACAATAGCATATTTGCTATAAAAGTGAGCGTGGCTCCTTTTTGCTCATTTGCACTTTATCTCATTTTCTCTTATCTATGATGGTTTTTATTCCAATTATATCCCAAAAGCTCAGATGCTGAAGGCCTGGTTTTGCATGCACTGGTTTTCAAGGTGATTATATTGTGAAAGGGTATAATCTCATTATGGATCCATTCGTTGATGGATGCATAGCTTCATAGGCTCTGTGGTGTTGGGAACTTCAGAGGTGGGGCATAGAAGAAGTACATCACTAGGAGCACACCCTCGAAAGGCACTGTTGAAACATTCTCTCCCAGAGTGAGAAAGGTTCATAAGACCCAGAAGCTCACAGAACTAAGACTTATGAGTCTCCTCTCCAAAGTTATATAAGAACCAAACAATGGGAGACAGGAGACTGGTGAACCTGCCTGAAAATTGTTCAGGAAGCTCCAGGGATATAGCTTTGATCAATCATCCAGCTTGGGATGGGCTTTTTGACAATACAGCTGCCTATGAGTAACTCATGTTTCTGTAAGCAACCCTTCATCCATGCTCCTGTAAGTAAGCCCTCACACATTGTATGTAATTCCAATACACTCATTGGTTTGCCAAAGTAGAAATGGGTGTAATTGTTTCCTTTTGTGTGTCATTGACTATTTACCTGGGATGGATATGTTTGTGAAGTTCTCTCTAGGAAAGTACATTTTGTTCCCAGGCTTTTCTGCTCTCTCTTTGCTTCATTGCAGCGATTAAGTGAATGGCTTTGCACCATCATCAGCTCCCATTATGCCTTGCCACAGGTCCTGAAGTGATGGACTCAAGGGAAATGAACTACAACCTCTAAATTTGTGAGCTCAAACAAATCTTCCTGGGTTGAAGGTGATTTTCAGGCATTTTTTAATAGCAACAGAAAACTCACAAGCACCTCACCCTCCTTCTTCCTGTCATGAGATCAAGCCATTGCAAGTCCTCATCAGAGGCTGGTACCATGTTCTTAGGTGCTGCAATCCCCAGAAGCCATCTGAACAACTATTATTCTGTAAACTAGCCTCAGTGTAGGTACTCTCTGATAGCAGTAGACAAAGGGATAATACAAGAAGAGAGAAAAAGTATAGATAACTCTTTCAAGAGGTTTTGTTTTACAAATGGCAACAAAGAGTTTAGTTAAAGGTTGATGGGAGAAAGTAAATCAAGAGAAGATTTTACTTTTTCTTTAAGATAAATGGAGATCTTAACCTGTTAGCATTCTCATAGGGATGGTCCAGAAGAGACTGATAAGCAGATGATTAGGAGAGGAGAAATTTCAACAGAGTAGACCTGCAGCAGACAGAGAAGGTTGGGTCTGATGCCCATGTAGGGGTGTGGTTTTAGACAGTAACATGAGGAGTGGTACTTATGTGGGGAGGTAGGAGATGTGGTGGGGAAGATCAGTTTTCTGAGTTAAGTGGGAAATAATGTCATTGGCTGAGACTAAGGATACTGGAAGAGTATGTAAGAGGTTTGAAACAATCTTTCAGAAAAAACAGGAGAGTGATGAGATTTTAGATGGTATCGGGATTCCATAGGAAGCAAAGCCAGAACTCTAAGGACCAGTGCGTCTTGCTTTCTTCCTTCCGTTCCTTTCCCTTTCTCCTCTTCATTTTTCTAAGCTTCTTGATTAATACATTTATTGTCATTAATCGATAAAAATCTTCATAGGAAACCAGTTTGGCAGCCTGAACTCTGAGGATGCTTGCTTTTTTTTTTTTTTTTTTTTTTTCTTTGAGTTACCCATTTTTTCTTTCTGGCAACGGACATTTTGGGAGGCTTCGCCTCTTCCTTTTGACTTCTTTCTTTTCATAGATGGCATCCCCCTGTATAGCTGCTTGAGCTTCCTGCACTAACAGTGTTTCCTATAAGCACTTTCATTTGGGGCAATGAAGGATAGAGAAGCTTCCATCCCAGGTACCTGAAACTTTTATTGGCAAAGTCTGCATCCAAATGGCGGATGAAGACACTGAGTCCATATTGTGTTCACTCCATCTGGCTTTCATAGACTTTGACCATGTCAGATCTATGGAGAAGCTTGTGAGCCCATAGCAGACCAGCTGCAGCATAATCTATGAGAACAAACAGTCTGAGTACAAGTTGGTAGTTCATATGCTGTGTGGACTATCACAGCCCTTTCCATATGGACATAAATATCTGATAAAGAACTTCTGTTAGTGAGATGAGCCGTTATCTGTGTACAGCTGTGTTATACTTACCAAGATCCTGGATAGTTAAGCACTTCTAAGCATAGTAGTCATTTTTACCCTCTTGTCTTCTAAGTTGATATCTCTTAAAGTGGGCATTATACTCCTAACTTTAACAAACTCAATCTCAAGAAGTAGAGACCCACATCTGCCGCTGAACTCTGAGCTACAGACCCAGCAGGGTGACACAAGAGAAAAGCCTGTTTTTCTTAATGGGATAAAATACGCCAGCTTGCTTGTTTGAACTGTCAAATTCTGGCCAGGTTGGGGCTGTTGGCAAGGGAGGAAAAAGACAGATTTTCAAGGGCTGAGCCAGAGCTAGGCATCAATTATTAAAATGGGAAGGTAACTTTTCTCCTTAATTACACTTCCAATAAGTGATTAATCAGGAGGGGTGGGGAGGGAGGGAGGGAGGGAGGGAGAGAGAGAGAGAGAGAGAGAGAGAGAGAGAGAGAGAGAGAGAGAGAGAGAGAGAGAGAGAGAGAGAGCGAGAGAGAGAGCGAGAGAGCGCTAGTCTAATGGACAGTCTAGAAAACACACAGAGACAGTGGAGGGATTGACAGTCCTGGAAAGATGTCATTGTACAATAGTTAGCATCCTAGCTGTAGCCTGCCTGGTTGATTCTAGAGATAGGTGAACAGCACTCCAGTGATTACAATGTGAAATAAAAATGCTTTCCCATCTGCAGGCTTCTTGAAATTAGTTTCATTTCCATGTTTGGACACTCTATGGCCTCTATATAAAGGAGAAAATTGAAAATAAAAGAGCCGGAATGAAAGCGGTAAGAGCAGCATGTGAAGATGGGATGTTTGCTCATTGTTTACCTCATGATATAAATCAAATAAGCCAGAACCTCTCCATTAGGATTCTCCAAAGGCTCGATTTTGAGTAAGACACACAGTAGTCTCAGAGGACTGGTATTGGGAGGAAAGCCCACTTGAATCTATTCCAGAGAAGACGAGTGATTCTCAAGTACCCCTTGCTTGTGGGAGTTAATGAAATCACACCAGCAGATTGCTGTAATATGAAGATGTCAACATATATCTGGGGATGAAGGCGTAATTATAACCTTATGTATTAATCTTCTAATATGTTTACCAACTGTTTTGCTCAATTTCTTAAAAGTATACTCTATTGTCTATAGAGCCACATGCTTTACATATTAAATAGCACTATAATAGAATGGTTTGTTGAATACTTAGCAATATAGTTTACATACTAAATATAGCACTATAATAGAATCACATAGTTTTAAACAGAAGAAAAAGAAACATTTTAGGTTACAAAAACCTTCCCTGAAAACAAATGAGAACCAAGTTTTCTAAGTGGGTCAATGTGGCAAATGTATTCAGTGACTAGTCATAACTAATTCCCATTGCACTAATGGTCAATGAAATTAAAAAGAAATTCCAACTTTCAAAATTTAAAAAAATGTTTTTGTTAAAACAGATAGTCATGGATTTCCTGGCAATCATTTTTTTGTTTTTTAGTTTTTCAGCACCGTTCTTAACAATCATGTGCTAAAATCAAGACTGAGGGAGGAGAGCTTTCTGGGATCTAAGCCCTTTCACCTAGATCAGACAGCCTGACTCACACACTGTAAGGGGACTAGTTGTACACCTTGTTCTATACTGCCCAGCAAGCACCTATTTACCAAGAGCAAAAGTATAAGGCTTCTCCTATAGTTAAGGATCTTTACTGTGGCCTCTGACTTGTTTTAAGTCAAAGGCATGGGAACCAGTAGTCAAGCAACAGGGGCCATCTACCACTCAGAAGTGAGTAAAATGCCTCAAACTTGAACTTCCCATCATATTGTGCCTTCCGAGGCTCCGTGAAGCAAGAAATACACTAGAATGACATTTTGTCCTTAGGCATTCATTAAAAAACAAAAAACAAAAAACAAAAAACAAACGCTGCAATTTATCTGGAGCTCAATGAGAAGAAAGGAGATGAAAGAATGCTATGTTTCCTGACAGTGTGTTTTACCAAAAGTCACCTTCCAGCTTGACTGGTATTTGAGGAGTGCCTATTAGTCACCAGGATTATTTCAAATAATACTAATACTGTTAAATTCTATTGGAACTGGATGTCAGGTAGGGGCAGTAAGAGGATCATCCTTCAGACAGAGAGAGATTCACCTGGGGATGAGAGGTTGCCTCTAGAACTAACAACAACAACAAACACACAAATAATAATTTACTTATCTGGCAGTCTAAATCTGTTAGAAAAGTTCAATTCACTTGCTTGGGCTGGCTTATTCATTCTCTGTCAGTATATATATATATATATATAAAATTTTTTTTTTTTTTGGTTTTTCGAGACAGGGTTTCTCTGTGTAGCTTTGCACCTTTCCTGGAGCTCACTTGGTAGCCCAGGCTGGCCTCGAACTCACAGAGATCCGCCTGCCTCTGCCTCCCGAGTGCTGGGATTAAAGGCGTGCGCCACCAACGCCCGGCCTCTGTCAGTATATTTAAAAGTATAAATATCTTCAAGAGAAGAGTGAACTCTATTTCATGCTTTTTAACCTTTTATGGCAAGTGAAGTTCTTGTCTGAGGTGAGGCACCAAGAAGGAAGACAAATTATACCTGGAAGTTTCTTGCAAGGCACAGTGAGTTGATTAAGAAAAAGAGCATCACCGAAGAGGGCTGGGTGGGGGCAGATAACTAACTTCTGATGTTGTTTGGGTAACAGAAGAGCAGACTGAGCACAGGAAGAAAGAAACACACAGGCGCGTGGATTTTATGTGCAGTATACATCAGCATTTAATTACTCAACAATTGGAACTAGGGCTGCCCCTTGACCAAAGTCAGTTGAGTTCTTTTTTTAAAGAAGCTTTTTGGGATTGCCATAACCATGTTCAACTTTCAGGGGTTCTAAAAAGACCAGGCACTGAGAACATGAGACAGGGTCTGACTTCACTATTTTATGCTCATCCTTACCAAAGCATTTAACCTCTGGGAACCTTGGTTTCCAGTCCGTGCAAAGATGGTTTACTGGGACCTTGATGTTGGAGGAAGAGAGTTATCCTTTGCTCTACCACATCTTTTGCCTCCCAAATTTTAATAAATTCTAATTCTTTACTAAACAGTTACTTTTCAATATTAAAAACATGACCTCATTAATTAATATTTAATAGACATGATTTGGTAAATTTGACATGTATACCTGTCTACCCACCATGACCACAGTGAAAAGAATAAACACAGCTATTTTTTCCAGAGTATTCTCAGGTCCCTTTCCAATCCCTTGCTCATGACTACCCCAGCTTTAAACCCTCCATCCTATCCACACAGCATTAGCAGTGAAGTCACCTCTCAGCTTTTATCAAGGAAACAAACTGTATTAGGGTATAGGTATTGAGTAACTAGCTAAGTTCATACCAGTTTAAAGTTCATCCTTGCCACATTATTTACTTAGAGTGTAAGCAGTTGAAACATATAGCTCAGGGGGGTCCAGAACTAGTTTACATCATGTATCTTCCTTGCTGCTTGTGATAATCTTTATAGCTGATTGATCAATATAAAAGTGCCTTTCTATCTAACCATGGAATGTTTCAGGACAAAAGAAGTAATGTATGTGAGGGTTCCTCATAAGCCATGGTGTAATTTACTAAATGAAAGTTCCTTAATATTTTTCTGGTTACATTCATTTATTTATGCATGGAGGTCAGAGGTAACTTTTGAGCATTGGTTCCCCCTAATTACCATGTGAGTCCCAGGCATCTAATGTGGGTGGATATGCTTGGCATGAAGTGTTTTTACTTGGTAAGCCATCTTGCCAGCCCCTAAAATGAAAGTAGCAGGTAGTAGTAGCAACAGTAGAAATCCTTGCAAGGGCCCTGTGATGTTCTTTACATAGTGAGACTGCTTTGCACTGGCCTCAAGAAAACAATCACAGGGAACTGTCTCAGGTATTTTTGCTCAGAGAGCAGTGTATATATATGTCATACTAAAATACAAGAGCATAGATCAAACTTGGTTAAAAATAATCTTGGGTAGCTCCGCTGATCGGTATTGTCATAAAGCATTTTCTATCTCAGGAGGTGAGGCAAAGCCCATTTACAGCTCCAATTGTATTTCATGGTTTCCTTCTCGGCCTGAGAAAGTAATACGTGTGAAGTGCAGAAATCTCTCCTCAATCATCACAGAATTGTGACTACACTTAACTGTAGAATAAATCAAGGTTGGGGAGTTTATGGGAGAAAAGATTAGGGGACTGAAAATTCATCCAGGGCAAATTTATTTCTAAAACTTTTATTAATACTTAAATGTATAAATAAATAAGAAGGCAAGACCGTATAGAAGGACATCAAAAACTTTATAAGAGCAGTCAAATGTTGATTAAATAGTAACTCTGAATCTCATGACTTTGCTTTAGCTTTTCTGTAAGATGGACTTCCTGGGAAGGATAATGGGTGCAGGAGGCAAGAGGGGAGGGAGGCAGACTGGGATTGGGAAATCACAATCCTCCTCCATCTCCTGAGTGCACGTACCCTAGGCCTGCTGTGGAAGGTGATTGCTGTCCTTCTGCTTTAGCAGAATTGCTAAATTGAATTGGTAGGACTAGTGCTGTGTGAAGTCCTCAGGGGCTCTTGGGAGCTTTTCCTTTGTGAAGACAGTATGTTGGGCAGGATGAGTGGTCCATTGAAAAGTTGGCTTAGCTCTTCTTGATAGAGTGTGGTCAGTCTTTCAGATGTAATCCTCTCTGGATTTCGCTTTTATATGGGTTAAAAATGGAGTTTTTAAGTTTTACGTTTTAATCATTTGATTTGTTTTGAAGTCCACATTTCCTGCCAGTATTCTTCAATATGTCCTCCTTTGCTGACAGATGTCTCTAACATGAGAGCCTCATCTGCCTTGAGGTCTCTTGTCGTGACCTGTGTTAACAGGTTGAGGTGACAAGGTGAGTAATTTAAACCTTTTGTCAGAGAGTCTCTACTAACACTTGTGGAATAACGCCAGGACGTTCTTTGTAGTGCCTCTTATGTATGGAGCTCTTGGCTTCAAGATTTCATATGAGATTCCATTGAACAGTTACATTTGCTGAGTGGGCAGTGTTTGCCATGATCCCAGTTTGACACAGTGTAGAGAGCAAAAGCAGCTTTGGCAGTCACACAGTGAGTGGCAGAATAGGACTTTGCATATGATAATTTCATTCTAAGCCCTTCCCTCTTTGAGTTTCCTTGCTTGATCCATTGTCCGGGAGGTACACAAGCCCTATCCCCACATTCAACTTTAACCGCTGTCCAGCAGCAACATTTATCAAGCATTATTATTCAATTACTTTCTCCCAGTACACCATAGCATCTTATAATTATCTCTAGTCATGAGATACAAACTCATTTATGGCCTAGGGAAAAGAGCTCGGAAGGAGGAGTCTCCCCTCAGATCCACCTAGTTTTACAGGATACAGTCTCTCATCAAACATTGCACTGACTTAGAATGCCTCTCATGCAGTGATCCATCATTCAAATAGTTGAAGAAAATATGTTCAGATGTAAATCTGCAAACACCTCAATCTCTTATACTGTAAGTAAGAGTTGGAATCCTCTGTTTAAATACTGCAGGAAGTCTCTGGAACCCATTTGAATAAGGCAGGTGAACAGATGCATTCTGGGAAGCCCTTTTGGAAAATACACAGATAGTACGGTAAAAGGCTACTTACTGTGCACTCCTCCTTCCTAGAAACTCTTTTCCTCTAATGTGTATGTAGCAAATTTATTTCTCTAATAGTCTGTGATATTTGTTTATATTTTAGTTTCCTCTACTTTCTGACATAAATGTTGATTGTTTTGTGACTTGAACAAGTTTGATTGTCTAGATGTATATTCATGTGTATGTTTGCTTGTCTTCATTATTATATACTCTCCCACCCCTGAGCATCTGCTCTTTTTTAAGATCATAGCTCATTCTCATTTTCTGGTATCATTCAAGTTATCCTCTGATCTTTCTCACTCCACCAAAGCAAAATATTTGATCACACTTTGCTGTGGGATGGTCTGTATGTCAAACATGTTGCTTATTGGTCAATGAATAAAACACTGATTGGCCAGTGGTCAGGCAGGAAGAAGTATAGGCGGGACAAGGAGGGGAGAATTCTAGGAAGTGGAAGGCTGAGGAGACACTGCCAGCCGCCACCATGACAAACAGCATGTGAAGATGCCGGTAAGCCACAAGCCATGTGGCAAGGTATAGATTTATAGAAATGGATTAATTTAAGATATAAGGACAGTTAGCCAGAAGCCTGCCACGGCCATACAGTTTGTAAACAATATAAGTCTCTGTGTTTACTTGGTTGGGTCTGAGCGGCTGTGGGACTGGCGGGTGACAGAGATTTGTCCTGACTGTGGGCCCGGCAGGAAAACTCTAGCTACAACACTTTAATCATTTTATTTCCATTCACTCACAGACAAAGCATCATTACTTATTTTCTGTGATCAGAATATAATCGGGTTTTCACCTTCTGGCGGTTCAATATTGTTGGGAAATTGTTTTGTTTATGAGTCTGTCATGGCAGAATGCATCTCGGGTTGTGCAGTTCTCTGAGAAAAGAACCCAATAGGGCCATCTGAGTTGAGAGAGTGCTCTAATGAACACACTTTTCTCTTTACCATTCATGATTTTTCAGGGTGAGTAACATAGTGTGTCATTGAGTTTCGAAGGAGATCAGCAGCAGGGTAATTCCTCCCACAGGCTGGGAAGCAGACATTATTCTGTCTCTTGTGGTTAAATGTATAAAAATGATGAAGGGTTTTCATACTTCTATCTTGTATCATCTTAATAAATGTGAAAATACTTCTTAGTTCCATAAGAACTTCAAAATAGATGACACCATTAAATAATAAAATATATTTGAAATTGATATGAATGTGCAATGACAGAGTTTCTAAATGAAACTTTCAAAGATGTATCATAATCAGCCATGAATTTATTCCGATGTCCTGACCAAAATGCTATAGGAAGATAAAGAGGCAAGAGTGCTGGTAAATACTCTGAATTTCCACTGAGGATGCTCCTGAGCTGCAGATGAGCTGCAATATTAGTTGATATTTCTGAAGTATGTGCATTTTACTTACAAAGTCAGGAAGAGCTAGCAAGGTTCCTTTTCAATGGAGTAATAGGAACTTGGATCTCAAGAGCTTAAAGGATTCTTCCTGACCGTGTATTCATCTTCACTAAGGTTAGTTGATGTTTAGGCCAAGCTAAACTCTAATAGAGTTGTTAGAAACTATAAAATGAAGACGTGGAAGCCATCCAAAGCAGAATATTTTGGGGTTTAACAGCCACTGCCCTCCCCCATTCTCCCAATTCTCAGTTTTCTGGGGTATTTATCTCAGATCATTATCAGAGTTCTACCCAAACCCTCTGCTCAGGCCCTTCTCTGCTCCTCAAAGTGGAGGGAATAAGGAGCATTTTCCAGTCAGGCTGATGGAGTGTTGCAGGCACAGTGGCTGCTCACCCTTCCAGAGGCCAGGGAGGGGGAGGCCAAGCACTGGACTGATGTTGTACTACCTGGCTGTGGTAGGCAGGTTGGGGGAAAGCTGCTCTAAGCTGAGGAGGAAGGAAGGCACACTTCTTCAGTATGTGAAATGAAGCCCAGAGCCCACTTCTGCCATTCTGTACTCCTGTAAGTCACTCAAGCTTCATGCTTCCATTCTTTCCTCTATAAAAGCAGGTATCAATAGAACCAGCTCTCAGGGTTGTAGTGAGGATTAAGTGGAAGAACCAAGTGAGGCTTTTGGCAGAGTATTTGGTGTTCAGTGAGAATTCACAAAGGAACTCACTACTATATAATTAGGAGTTCTATCTCTTTGCTGCTTTTGGGTGAGGACCTACATTTTCACTCATATGATCCTGTGCTGTTCATTTTAGAATGGGTAGAGGATACAGCTCTTCCATTGGAATTCACATGATGGTTCCATTATAGAGTTTACAGTGTCAGAAGCTTCCAGACCTCTTTAAGAAATATACACACTATATGTATGCACATGTGAATACTTATATGCACATACATATGTGCATATATGTATGTATATATATGGAGATTTTAGAACCATCTGTGTCTGTCTCTTTACCAACCTATACCCACCACTCATCATGTATCTAACTTTTTCCTTGTTTGTAAAGTCATCAAGATGCTGACTTGGTACAAATACCAACCATTAAGGGTGGGTTTAGATCTAGGTAGTTGAGGGCCCCTTCCAGCTTGACTTGTGTTGATATCATTAGTCCTGATATCCCCCTCCTATGCTTCAGAGACATGGAAGGAAGTCAGTTCTGTAGTCACCCAGGATGGGACAGTGAGCGATGAGGCAAGCTGAGTTAGGATCTGAACAGATGCTTCTTGACATGATACACTCTAGGGCCAGTGGTCTTGGAGTGGGTCTGGGGACATGGAAGGGACTGCAACAGTTCCTTACTCAGATGGGCTTGATTTGTGGTAACAAAGAAAGGTTGACTGGAGAACCCCAGACCATGCTCAATGGCCAATAAGCATAGCTTCAAGGGGCCGAACCACAGTCTAGTGTATCAAAGGTGAGAGAGAGCGAGAGCAAGAGCGAAATTGGTTTAAATAATACAATATCCTAGGAGCATGGATCAAAGCAGTACCCTGGCACCTACAGATGCCCAGGGTCAAATGGTCAGTCATGCAAAGTGCTCTGTGTCCTTGGCTGTGGGAATAACTTGCAGGAGATGAAACTATGTGCTCAGCTATTGAGTATTCCATGAGTTTCTCAGCATGACACAGTCCCTGCTTCTCTCTTCCTACCACACTATTGAAAGGTTTTTATTGTATTGGGTGCTATAAACATTATAGTCATATTAAGTATTTTCCATGGGGGAGTATACATTGTACATAACAATAATGATGATGATAAAAAATCTGGCCTGGCATTTATTATGCCCCGGAGGATTTACTACCTTGGCAAGTCTTTCCTCTTTCACTATATTTTCTATTTTATCCTCTCCTAATTCTCAAAGCAACGTGGCTATATCAAGACCTCCAGAAATGGAACTGAGCTGAATGCCCCCTCATTGAGGACTAATTTTTATGGTACCAGAAGTTGCCATTCAAGTTTCCAAAGGAGAGAGGCACCCAACATCCTGCCCAGCTTCGATGCCTATGAATGACATCAATGACTAACATGGCAAAATAACCTTATGGGGGCAGTAGTGGCACTCTTACCTTGGTGGGAATCAACTGCTCTCTAGCTGGACCGAAGACATGTTCAACACGAGGGAAATCATGCCTGGTACTGGAAACCTAGTTAACTAATGGGTGCTAGTGATATCATGGTTATTGGAGGAGAATCTACAACCACTAATTTGCTAAACCAGTTTAAGGCCAAACAACAATCTGTAAATATTTGTCCTAAACCCACCACTGAGTGTAGTCTTCACCCCTTATCAAGGAAACTTCTCTTTGCTACAGATGGAGACCTCTACAAAAGAACCAAGGGAAGGGGGTGAGGTGTCAGTATCCCCTTCAGGGGCATGCCCACAGTGACCTAACCTCCCTAGGCTCCATTTCCCAAAGGTTCTAGAATCTTCAGACAATGCTATCAGCTGGAAATTAGGATTGAAACAATAGCTAGTTACCCTCCGGAATGGGGACTCAGAAAGATACTAAGTGAGGGAACAGGCTTGTTCATGTTAATTCAGGAGCATAGGTACACTGGGAAAGAAAAAAAGCGATTATAAAGAGTTACATAGACAAAAAGTAGAACGGAGATACAGGCACCATTAAAATCTACCCTTAGACTTTCTAATACACTACTGAATGCAAATAGCCAAATTATTTTCTCTACTTCAGCTGGCTTGAGTTGTTAATAGCGTTTTTTTTTTTGCATTTGCTTTTAAATCATCCTTAATGAGTTAAATAAACACTCAAAGTAACACAACCAGGACCACTAGTGATTACTTGGGAGGGAGTTATCCCAGACCCCGGGACAGCTCTCTGCTGTTTCATATCAGGCCATGGCATCGACAACGTCGAAGAGACCTTTGAGAAGAAAATACTTTGACCCGGAGTTCTCTTGGGAAACTGACTCTGAGATGTGTGAAACTTAAGACAAATAGCGAGTTTTTATTTTATTTTAGTTTTTTTTTTCAAAATGTCAGTTTTTCCTTGTTGCTGGAACTGATGGTACCTTTGGGGGAAACTAACAGCTTTTTTTTTTTAAATTTTAGAAAAAACACCCTGTGGTGTTTGCAAAGTTAAAGCCCAGATCCCATGTTGGAAAGGAGATAGAGAGAAGCTAAGCTGTTCTGCATGGCTGTGTCCAAGCTTGTTTTCCTCCTGGGTGAAACAGTGTCTGAAATTAGGTGTGAGAAGAGGCTGGCTTGTGTTGATGAGTAGGGGGAAACTCAAACTTGACTTTGTGTTTGTCTCTGCCCTGGTCCACAGGACAGATGACGAAGGCAACCTGCCTGGTTTCAGTCTCAGTGTTGCTGCCCTATAAGTCATAATAACCCAGGCAGAAAAGAACCTTGCCAGTTACACAGATGCATAGAATTTCAAGAATTTGGATGTTAATTATGTAGCTAAAAGGTTTCTCAGAGGCAGCAACTGAAAGAAGCAATGTGTGTGTGCATGTGTGCACATGTATGTGTGTGTGTGTGTGTGTGTGTGTGTAAATGTTTATGAGCATGCATGAGTGTGTGCATCTATATGATCATGTACATGCCTGTATGTGTGCATGACTATGCGCAGGAGCACAAGAGTATGAATGCATGTATGAACATTTACGGGTGTGTGTACATGTGTGTATTCACATACCATGTACACATTGCCTTTGTGTGTCTATGTATCTGTGTGAATGTGTATACCTGTGCATATGCATTTATATGTATGACCATGCATGCATGCATATGCACACATGTGTGCCTGCATTTTAATGTGTGCACAAATGGGCTCATGAATTTGTGTATTGGCATTTGAGTGTGTGCTTGTCTGTGTCTGTTCAAGTGTGTCTATGTGTGCAAGTACCTGTGTGCCATTGAGTATCTGCCAACTATGCAGGCATTCATATATACATGTCTACATATGTGTATATACACTTTTGCATGTGAGTGTGTATGACTATGATAAGGGGCAGATTGAAAATGGAAAATATTACTAAACAAAAGTCATGAGAGGCCATTGTTTTGAACTAGGTTCCTGGGCTTCAGCAGACCAGACTAAATCAGATGGAGTCACTCATGCTCCATGTCATGCAGTCATGCTGGCTGATGTCAGCCTCTTCTTCCTATACCAGGATATTCATAACAGCAGTTGAAAGGGGCCCAGCTTACCTGAGCCAGCATGCTTAGAAATCTCCATCACTTTAAAGGAATCATCTTTGAATGACCAGCCCACTTTTTGCTCCCAATTTTTTCTTTCTTTAGTCATTTTCTGCCTGTCGAGCCAATCTCATCAGACCACCCATTGAAATTTATAGAACGGCGTTTTGTCCAGCATTAGAATCATCAATAAAAATCGATTTAAATTTTAGTAACTTTAAATTTGTAGTAACTCTATTTTCATAGCAAACAGTTACTTAATATACATTTGAATCACATGGGAGCCTTCAGAAATGACACAAATCTTTGAGGAGACTCGAATGGCTTTCATGACAAGAGGACAGTCATGGGAAAGCATGTTTGGACAGTGTATGGTGTGAGGAGAGACTGGGAGGAAATCTGCATGTCCTTGCATGTCCAGACTCTTGTAACATTTCAGTGTCGTCTTTTCTTGTGGACATCGGTAGGGCTCTTCTCGAATGAGGACCTTAGGACCTCCCTCAGAAGAAGGCAAGACAATTCTTCCTGGGTCTCTCGACCTGCCTCAGAGAAGGTCAGGGGAAGACCATGGTGGTGGTCTTCCTTCTGCTGTTTGTCAGATGCCAAGGAGTAGAATGTCCACACCCAGTACTTCTCCGAGCTTTCAGCTAAAGCTCATAGTGTTGGTTATAATCTGGTTTCAGTCTTTTTTTTTTTTAGATTTATTTATTATGTATACAGTGTTCTATCTGCATGTGTGCCTGTATCCAGATCTCATTACAGATGGTTGTGAGCCACCATGTGGTTTCTGGGAATTGAACTCAGGACCTCTGGAAGAACAGCCAGTGTTCTTAACCTCTGAGCCATCTCTCTAGCCCTCAGTCTTATTTTTGCATCTAGTAGTTGACCTCATAGGACAACATACAACAGGAGATCAAATGTCACCTGAGGAAGGTTGTTCAGAGATGACTAGAGGCTATAAAGACAAGTTTGACAAGATCCATGTTGAAAATAAAAGTTTATGGACTGCCTGTAATGTAGGGAGAGGATTGGGCGACATGGACTTGAGTAGAAAGGACTTGAAATTTTGGTATTGTTAAATAATCCAATTAATAAGGGAGACAGTGCAATATTGTGACAGCCTTGAAGAGCATTTAAGAAACCAGCATATTTATGTGCAATTTAACAAGAAAATATTGCGGTAAGACTATTGCATGGAATATAAATGTTTAATGTTCAAGAAGCCATGAATCTTTGGGATTGCCTCCTATGCTGAAATTATTTGCACTGCAAGTCAACAAAAAGATATAGTTAGCAAGAAATTCACATGCATGTAAATAGTAATACATAGCCAAAAGAGAGGAGATAAATATATCACAGGAGCCTTTGTGTATCTGTTGCTTTGTTGTATATTGAAGGGACATGCTGCCTACCTTTTGTCTTGATTTCAAGTGTATGTTGTCCACCTTTAAGTTAGAGTTCTGATATTGTTTAGGCACAAAAAGAGGTATGACTTTGTAGGCTTCTCTTGAGATCTTACATAAGCCTACAAGGCAACTGTGTTAGAACCTACATGAGACTATTGTCTACTCTGGGCTTTAGGTCACCTTCTGTTGCCTATCCTTTTATACCTGAGATTTTTCTCATTGATTTGTTATAATCAAATCTACCAGTTCTGGGTCCCTGCTTTGTATCTTGACTATCTAGTTAATGACACAGTGCCTTGACATCCTGGCTTTGACCACAAAATAGCAGGGAAATGACTTGAAATTGCTGCTTTAGAAAATTGCACACCACCTAATCCACATATAAGATGTGTAGCATGAGCATAACATGTGCCATATGTAACTATAGTAACCTGTAAATAATAGATGCTGCCAGGTGTGATGGTACTCTCCAGAGATCTCAGCACTTAGGAGATAGAAATAGGAAGTTCATGTGATTAAGGCCAGCATGGGCTGCATAGCAACATACTATTTCAAGGGGATGACCACCCAAATAGATAAGAAATTACACACACATATATATGTATAATATTTATATATATTAGACTGTGAGTATATAAATGACTGTGTGTTTCTATAAAATATCTGTATATGTCTAAATGGAAAGCATCAAAGGGTGAAAAAGAAACCTAAGTATATGAATAGAATTCAAATTTTTAATGAGTGAAATAAGACCTACAATGTTAGAAACTGTCAGTAGATGATGTGTTAGCCACCCTTTGTTGTCCCAAGCTGTCATCATCCTGGGACCAACTGATCAGCTCTCAAGACCATATCTCTGACCCTTGTGGAGATTCTAAAAGCTTCTTTTGATAAATTCACTTGATAAACACTCCTTAACAGATTTTCTGCCAAATGAGTGAGGGTAGGTTTTCTTGAGCTACCGTGAGCTTGTCATTTTAGTGATGATTGTTCATTGCTCTGAAAGATAAAAGACTCAAATTTGTGATTATATCATCACTCATAGTGATTGTGATCATTGGGGGAATTGAAAAGGAGATGTGTTATAAGAGTAAAGATAAAAGAGAAGAAAAAGATTTCAAAAGTCAGATAAAAGAGAAAATTCCCAAGATGGGAAGTAAGTCTATAGTTTTCACACTTAAAACAACTGGTCACTGTCTTCGGTGGGTTCTTTAGAAGCTGATTAATAAAAGAATCTTTCTTTTATTAAGAGTTATTAAGAGTTGAAGATTCCTTATTATCTATTAAAACAAAAGTGTATGTGTCCTAGTCTGTTTTATGTTATTGTAGCAAAATACCAGAGGCTGAGTACTTGATAAGGAAAAAGGTTTATTCGGCCCACTGATTTGGAGGCTGAAAGTCTAAGGTTGGGAGATGGCCATGTTACAACCTGTCAGTGTGTGTGAGAGAGAGGCAAGAGACACTCAGGACTGGACTTGCCTTTTGTAATAACTCACTCCAGGAGACCAGCATCACTCCTTCCCAAGGGCAGTATCCCCCAAAGGCCCATACCCTTCAAGGTCCCACAACTTGAGGACAAGCCTCCTGCGCTGGAAGCCTTGTGTTTGCATCTCGACACCTTTGTGAATATGGCAGTTAGTGTTTTCACAGGCTGCCATAGTGAAGACTTTCAATCTATCATAACACAAAATGTCTATTGTTCCAAAAGGACCATGGGAAGGAAATGACTACAGCTAATGATGGAGGCTGATGCTATCACTCTGCACTTAATTTGGACTGTCTGTTAATAACAACAAAGGTGATTCAGTTTTCTAATTACATGGATGCTGTTATAGTGTGACAGTATAACAAAGGGAGCACACAAGTGTATGTGTAGAATGATTTCAACCATGGAAAACAAACTTGAAGAAAACTTAAGTGGTTGAGGCGAGTATATTAACATTTTAATGTGACTAACTTCAGATTGGGCAAATACATACATACACACATATATATAGATACATACATATACGGTGTATATTCTTTTTTTTACTCTGCTAGTTAAAATTTAAAAATAAAAATAAAAGGCAAATCTGTGGGCATTTTGGTAGCACAGAAAATATTACCTGTACTAATACATAATTGCTGTTGTAAGGTCCTAGAAAAGGCAGTTTTCTTAGAATTAATTTCTATGAGTTTATTTCACATGGCTTTTTATAAATACACTCTCCAGTGAGGCTACCAACACAGATTGATGCTTACATTAGCACGGGACTTCATATTATTGCTTCTTATGGTGGCCTTCCATAAAAAACCAAGGGTACAGCATTAAAAATGAAGTCAATGGAGGTTAACCCTGGGAGGAGCCCTGCTACAATAAAGAGGGATGTTCAGGTGGCTGGCCTGGTCTAGCTCTTACAGAATCATTTGTTCCAAGGTCACAGAATACGCTAATGGCAGAGTCAGAATGAGCTGCTGTGACTCGTGTTTTCAGCCCGACAGACAATGCCACACATCTTCCTGCCTCACCACAAAGGACAGGCAATTCCTTCAGCTCCACCTACCACCAGCTTCAATCTCATTCTCCAAACACTAAAGGTATCTGTCACCCACATTCAGTGTGCCTTATACCAAACTGCTTTTTAAAATTTGGAATTCAACTTTTCTCTAGGGGAAGGAGAGAGGCAGAGAGTGAGAGAAAGACAGAAGGACACACACACACATTCGCATGCACACTCACATAAGTGTGTGTATCTTAGGTTGACAAGGCCTTGAGGAAATTTAGACATATATCCAAATTTTATACACAAGAGATCCAGCGAGAAACATTAGTCCTCTGTGATTAATGGAGAGAAATTATAATGTAACTGATGGGAAATTTACAATATGCTTTTAATATAATTAAATGCAATATCTCTATTGGCTCTTAACTCTTGTCTAAGCCTTTTATTGGCTTCTCTCCAGAACTAACACATTTCATCCAGCAATAGGAGAACATATTTAAAGAAAAAGAGAAATTCTTTCCATCTTTGACTTAATATTCTTCTGACCAAAGAATAGTCTATGGAATTTAGTTTCTATATTATAAAAGAATCATTAGATTGTCCCAGTAATATTTTTTATAAAACAAGAAATGTTTTAAATAAAAAACACACAAAACCATTAAATCTTGTCTCATTTTACAGATTTGGAAACTGAGTCCAGAGAGGTTACGCTGTAGCTAACCACTAATCCTGTGATTTTCTTTTCTTTCATTCAAAACTAATTTTTTTTAGCATCTATTATGTTTCCTATCATACAATAAACCCTAAAGTGTTAAAAAACCAAAGCTTTACTCTATGATATCATTAATACAGAGAAATCCTCTCCTGTGTGTGCTAGGTTCAACTTCAAACTCTTAAGGGAATAAGTGGCTCTACCAGTGAAAGACATTCTGTAGATGAAAACCAAGGCCTCCCTCAAAGTAGTTCTTGGTCAAGTGTGATGAAATCCACTCTAGTTCCTTAAGTCTTGCTCTTCTACACTATTGTCTTGACACGCTGATTTATACCTATCCTCTGGCTACCCACTAGTTATGCCTGGGCTTCTGAATTGCTTACTACATAGAAAAGTAGGGTTGGCTTTGAGTCTGTGTGTAGTGTAGTTGGTAGTGATTCTGTCTTACAAAGTAAAAGTTGCTAACCCAGAAGGCTGAGGCAGATGGGAGTCACACTGGGGGGCTGTCATTATGGGTGTCAAGGGAGAAGAGCTTTGGAATGAATAGGTGGCCATTCACACCAAGATCTGCAGTTGAGATCAAATAGAATAGGTGTTACAAAGGGCTCACTAAACCTGTCAATCACTAGACCATGTGGCCAATGGTAAGTTTTGGTGAAAGTTTTTGGAGAAGTGCCTGGATGGCTTTTTTGTTTGTTCATTTGTTTTTGTTTCTCTTTGTAACAGCCCTGGGTGTCCAGGAACTCGCTCTGTAGACCAGGCTGGCCTTGAACTCACAGAGATCAGCTTGCTTCTGCCTCCCAAGTGCTGGGATTAAAGGCGTGTGCTACCACCACCTGGCTCCTGGGTGGCTTTTGCAGAACATTCTTGAATCTGTGGCAAAGAAAAGATAGTAGAAATGCCAAATCAGAACTGTGGCTGGGATGGTGGTGATCACACCTTTAATCTCAGCACCCAAAAGGCAGAGGCCGATAGATCTCTGAGTTTGATGCCTGACTAATGTACATAGTGAGTTTCAGGACCTTCAGGGCTAACTAGCAAATTGGTTATGGTGGTGCACAGGCAGGAAGATCATGAATTCAGGGCCAGCCTGCAAACAAAACACAGTCAAATTAAAATAAAAGATACCTCCCAAATGTTGAATCGGTTGCAATCTGATGAAGCTTACAAATTAGAACGTAATTAATCTATTTCATTATTAAGCTATTACTAGGTCCTTCCTGGACTGAAAGGAAGAAAACTCATCTCCCATGTGAAGAGTATAAGGTATTGAAGGAAAGGAAACCGCCGCGGCTCCAGCCAGGCTCCCTATCCTTCCTTTCTCCTCAATTTTTCTCTCTGTTAGTCCCGCCTATACTTCCTGTCTGGCTATTGGCCAATCAGTGTTCATTGACATACAGCGATATCCACAGCAACAGCATGAAAAAGAAAGGTGGTGAGCTGGTGCAATGTGACCACTAGAGACATAAGAAATGAAATTTCCATCAACATTTCACCAACATCAGAATCATGTGATTTTTTTTTTTTGGTATGCTCTGTTTAGTTTCTTGGCTGTGATGAAAAATTGATATGTTTAACTTATACAGTCAGCCTTAGCAAGATGATATGCACTTCGTAATTGCACCATAATTACATTAAAAGGCAGAGGCAATTTTCTGCCGAGTGTGGCCACCCACTCAGAAGATTGGTGTATGGAAAGCAATCGGGCACATTTCATCAACGTCAGGCCAGATTTACAATGCTCAGTCAAAGTGTAAAACAAGTTCTCAAACCCGAGGTCAACAAGATTTAAATGTCACACATTCTGTGATAACAATAACAGTGATGTTAAAGATATACCCCTGTGACCCAGGGTGCTTTTCAGTTTTCAGGGAAAGCCTCCTTTTAGTGATCCCCATTTCATTGTGTTTATGCAGCGTGCTCCACGGTTCATTCCCATTTCCCCCCAGTTCACGACGACCCAGTGAAGTAAGACCACCTGATATTACTTTTATTTCCTTGATGGGAAAGCAGAGTGCTGCAAGTGTCGCTAAGTGATTGGCTGACAGCTGCCCCATAGTAAATGGAGAGGTAGCAACAGACGAAGTAGACCACATCGAAACTGGGAGAGAAGATTTCATGGCGGAGTTTTACTCGAAGTGGATGGCAGACTTGGTCCAGGGGAAGGTTTCCAAAGTAAATGGGTGAGATTATGGTTCCAGGTTCAGGCCAGGGATAAAACTGTGCAGAAAATTCATACAGGGTCGTATTCGGAAATGACATTAAGGGCCATTCTCATGCCTTCTTCCCTTTTGCCATGAGGATGCAAAGACTCAGAGAATTACTAGATGGGTTAGCGACTCGTCACCGCGCTTCCTACCTAACTGGAAACTTGGTGTCATCACGAGCCGCACAGCTGTGAGAACAAGACCGAAAGGCAGGTGGAGTGCTTTGGTTCAGAGGTTCGCGTCCTTCAAAATTCACAGGTGTTTGAAGAGCTAATATTTGTAGACGGACTGGCTTGGTGTAGATACTGTGTGCCGGATACCCCAAACCAGAAGGAGTTCATTTCAAAATGCAATGTGCTGCAAGTAGGTTTGAATTATGAAGCTAGGAACTGGAACATACCCTAAATTCTTTGCAAAGATCCTGAAATATTTGAAAATTTTTCTACAGCATTGATGTAATGCATCTTGATTTGGGGCTGATCAGTCAAATATTTTAAATTGCAGATACTACCTAGTAATAGATAGCTCTCTTTTGGGAGATGGGGGTGGTACATTAGGGAATGCAACTACCTTTGGGCTGATTTATTTCCCTCAGAGCAAACAGCAAATAGCCTTGTTTATTATTGGCTATAGACATTACACTATTCATAATCTCTTTCCCCCCGAAAGAATAGTATTGCAATGATGAATGACAGCTCACATATGGAGCAGAGTGAATTTATTACAGGAAGCATTTTCAAATAACATGAACAAAAAATTAAGGTCTGCAACATGTTCAGTCTGTGCTGGGCAGCTGCTATTCTGCCCCCAAACTCACCTTTGCAGCATAGTAGTGACTAGATATGCTGCTAACTCGTACTCAAGTACAAACACTGCTCTCTGAAGATGGGACACATCTTACTCACTTGTAAATCTCCCAGACTCCCCTTCATGTTACATGATGGAATAAGCACAGTGTGGAAAATGTTCAAGTAAAAATCATGTTTTTATTGTGATTTCCCACCATCATCGTGATGAACACGTGGAGTGTTGACTGTGTGTTGGAAAATGTTTCACATGCATTAACTCATCCAGAGCAAACTTATGAGGAAAATACCTTAGTTACCAACAAGTATTTGTAAGGAAAAAAATAGGCACAAAGATATGGTACAACTTGCAAAATGAAATGATACAGCTCACTAAATTGTAGAGGGGGATTGAATTCCAGGCTAACTATGCTAAGTTGTAAATGCTACATGCTTCATCATGACACTCTTACAACCCTTGTTTCTCCAATGTGCACATGAATGTGTGTATGTGTGATGTGGTGAGGCTATGTTTTTCTCCAAATTGCTAATATTTTATGCTATTATAATTTAATATCTTATACTTTTCATTGAATTGTATTATAAATACTAATTTCATTTACTTATTTTATTAGCATGTGTTTTATCTTCTTCATGTTTTGTTGTGCATGTTTGTGTGTATGTGCAGGTGCATGTGTATGGAGTGCATTGCATGTGTTTCTAGGTGTATGTGGAGGCCAAGGGACAACCTTGGGTGTCATCCTTAGGAATGCTGTCTACCTCCTTTGTGGCATTATCTCTCCTGGATGAAGAATTCACCAATTAGGCTACATGGATTGGCCAGTGAAGCCCATGGGATCCTCCTGTCTCTGCCTCCCCAGCATGGGAATATAAGTATGCACCACTGACATTTTTGCTTGTTCTGGAACTCACACTAAGGCCACCATGTTTATGTAACAAGCACTTTGCCAATGGGGCTATCTCCTCAGATATATCCCCACAAATATTAGTTTCAAAAAGCTTTTATTCTACTAATGTTTGTGCATGTATCATGTTGGATCTATACCAACTCTTAATTCCCATGTATCTCATCCCTTATTTTTTTTAAAAGTTATTTATCCACATTATTCTTTCTTCCATTGGCTTTTAAAGTTTTATCCGGAGCTCGGGCAAATCTCTCTCTAATTTATTTTTTTGCTGCATTTGAATAGAATGATATAGAATTCTTTATGCAATTGCATTGTGTGGAATGAGTCTGCAGATTGCTTTCAGTAATACAGCCATTTTCACAATATTAATTTTGTTAGTCTGTGAGTTTGGAAGTTTGTCTATCTCCTAGTATCCTCTCCAATTTCTTTCGTATTTAAAATTTTTTCATTATAGGGGTCTTTCACTACCTTGGTTAAGTCTATTCCAAGGTTTTACTATCTAAAGTTCTTATAAATGGATTTTTTTCCTAATTTCTTGCTGGGTATGTTTTTATGGGTAGTTAGGTAAGCTACTGATTTTTGTATACTAACTTTGTATCTTTACACTTTACTGAAAATGTTTATTGGGTCTGAGAATTTTCCAGGGGTGTCTATATGGTCTTTTTTATACATGAATCATATTGTCTACAAATAGGGATAATTTGACCTCATTTCCTATTTGTACCTCTCCTATTTCTTTCTCTTGTCTTATTTCTATAATGTGTACTTTGGCACTATATTGAATAAGAGGTTAGAAAGAGAGCACAATTGTCTTGTTCCTGATTTTTGTGGAAATACTTTGCCACTTATTATATTTGCTCTAGTTTTACTGTATTTAGCTGTTATTATGTTGTGTTATATTCCAGCTATTCTTAGTTTCTTCAGAGGTTTTCTTTATTTTTATTTTTATTTTTTTTTTTGAGACAGGGTTTCTCTGTGTAGTTTTGGGGCCTGTCCTGGATCTCGCTCTGTAGCCCAGGCTGGCCTTGAACTCACAGATATCTGATTGGCTCTGCCTCCTGAGTGCTGGGATTAAAGGTGTGTGCCACCACCGCCTGGCCAAGGTTTTCTTCTTTATGATCAAAGAATGTTATTTGTCAAAGGCCTTTTCTGCATCCCTTGATGTGATCATGTGATTTCTGGGCTTAAATGTATTAATGTTATGTATATTTATAGATCTTCATACATCATATCATTCTTATATCCCTGGAATAAGGCAGTTTGATAAGAGAGTGAACTAAGGAAAGGTATTGCTGAATTCAGTTTGCAAGTATTAACAATTTCTCTCCTGGCGTGGTGTCGCACACTTTTAATCTCAGCACTCTGGAGGCAGAGGCAGGCAGATCTCTGAGAGTTTGAGGCCAGCCTGATCTACAGAGGGAGTTCCAGGACAACCAGGGCTGTTATACAGAGAAACTCTGTCTTAAAAAACAAAAACAAAAACAAAACAACAAAACAATAAAAAAGAATTTCTCATCCATGTTTATCAGGAAGATTAGATATAGTTTTCTTTCTTTGTGTGTGTTTAACAAGTTTTAGACTCAGTGTAATCCTGGATTCACAAAATGAGTTTCATAGTGTTTATTTCTATTTTATTTTGAGATGAATTGGTGGCTTACATGTTCTGATTAGCTGAGATTCAAGATATATATCATCAGGTCTGGTGTATGCCCTTGCTTTCACTACTTGAATATTATTTACCAAAATCTACTACTTAAACAGCTGTAATGTAAGAGAAGAACTTGTATTGAGTAACTACTCACTTGCTCTTGTGCTGTGAAAATGGCCTAAAGCCCTGTGTGAGTGAACACAGAGGACTGAGGTTTGATAAAAATTTATTTGCAGAACCAGACATTGACCAGATTGAGTTTGTCAACTATAATTGTTCTCTTTCAGTGTTTTGTCTTTTTCTATCACTTAATTTGATCTTTGGTTAAACTATTATTGTCCACATCCTGTGCTGTAGTTTGAATAGGATTTGTATTTTCCAAATCTCCATCATGGCTAAAATCTAGAGTCCTGGTGGCACTGTGTGAGGTAAACCCAAGGTTAAAGGTCTTCAGTCAATGCGGGCATGCTTTGAGAAGGTTTTTGAGGGGCCTGGCAGTTCTCACATCTGGGTTATTGTAAAAGTCTCGGTTTGATCCTGCTCAACTGTGCCTTCTTTCCAGCTCAAGAGATTGATGATGCTTGCCATCTTCACCTGCATTTACCAGGAAATATTTGCCAAAAAGTGAGATGATGCAGATGCCATGGTCTAGAGGCTTCAAAATGGTACAAGAAAAAACTTCTTTCTTGTGCTGAATAGTTTTATGTCAACTTGACTCAAGCTAAAGGCACCTGAGAGGAGGAAATCTATTTAAGAAAATGCCTCCATAATGTGGGCAAGCCTGTAGGACATTTTCTTAAACAGTGATTGATGGGAGAGGACCCAACCCGTTGTGGGTGGTGTCATCCCTGGGCTGGTGGTCCTGGGTTCTATAAGAAAGCAGACTGAGCCGGGTGGTGGTGGCGCACACCTTTAATCCCAGCACTCGGGAGGCAGAGGCAGGCGGATCTCTGTGAGTTCGAGGCCAGCCTGGGCTACCAAGTGAGCTCCAGGAAAGGTGCAAAGCTACACAGAAAAACCCTGTCTAAAAAAACCAAAAAAAAAAAAAAAAAAAAAAAAAAGCAGACTGAGCAAGCCATGAGGACAAAGCTAGTCAGCAGCACCCCTCCATGGCCTCTGCATCAGGTCCTGCCTTCAGGTTCCTTCCCTGTTTGAGTTCCTGTCTTGAGTTCCTTCAACGATGGACTACCAATATGAAAGTGTAAGCCATATGAACCTTTTCCTCCTAAACTTGTTTTTAGTCATGGTGTTCCATCATAGCAATAGCAACCCTAACAAAGACATTTCTCCTCATAAATGACCCGTGTGAGCTGTTTCACTATGGTGTTGAGAAGTTACAAGCACATTCCACAAGGAGGACATGACCCTTGTGTTCCCTTCCCTGATTTCTTTGTATGCCTTGCAGTAGGGTGAGGCTCCATCAGCACATGCTCCCTTTCACATTCTTAGCCTTCCATTTATAGCAATTTGATTTCTAGCTTCCTTGCCTTGACAGGAACTTCCGGAGATAGGAAGCCATGTCTTACCTCAAGAACCTAGCCCTGGACTTGGCATAGAGTAGGTGCTATAAATAGTTGTCCCGTCAATGGGTGATTACTAAGCATATGCTGTTAACCACCACCTTCAATATTCAGAGCTTGTGGGAAGCCATCCTTCCTTCCATTTACCTCTCCTCCTCCTCTTTGTCCTTCAGTCCTTGGGCTGAATAGTAGGAAACCAAACTTGCAACTGTCTAATAGTTATGTTCTTGAATGGAGCAAATGCCACAGAGGTATTTACCCTCAGACACATTTCTTTGGTCTAAATGCTCCCCTTGTTTCCACCCATGTTCTCATCAGAGCCGTAAATCCTGGGATATTGTTTTCTAGAAGCTGAGAGTTGTCACAGCTCTGGCAGTTACCTCATCACTCCGGGCCCTGTAAGCAGGAAGGGGCTATTTCTGACGTTCTGTCAGCTCATTACTTTACCATCTATAGATGTGAAAAGCTTTCTAGTGTTCCTCAATATTGCAGGTATTATCAGGTGCATGCATTACTCCAAGTGGTCAAATACAGCTTTATCATTTATGGGGAGGGAGAGAACGAGAACACCGTGTTTTATTTTCAGGATAAAGAATGAATACAAGCTGTGATGGTGGCTTAGCCCATCAAGCAAGAAGTGTGTAAGAGTAAAGCAGAGCAGCTGATGTAGACAGAGAGTCACTTGAGAGTGCTTGTCACTTTGAGAAGCTTCGGTTTCATCTAACACAGAATGGAGGCTGAAGAACTCAGTTACTCCTGATGGCAAATTCACAATGCTGCAGAATTACTACAGTCTCCCTCCGAGGCAGCTGAGTAGTGGGCAGTGCAGCGCTTTTGAATTCCGGTTTTCATTTAGCTTTCATTAAAATAACTTATAAATTCCCTCTTTATAACTTAAAAACATCTCTGCAACCTAGGCTTTTCTCTCTAAGCTTACAACTCTAACAAATATTGTTTTGTTAACTGTTCCTAGGGATCTGGGCCTCATGGGCTTCCCAGTGCTATTGGTCAACCTCCGCAGGTTTAGCAGTCTGGAAATGGCCAAAAGCATTAGACTTAGAAGGCAGCTTCCACGTGTCCCTTCCTGCGTTGCGTAGTCATGGAGACGAGTCAGGAGTTTATGCTTATCAGTTAATGGAAGGTGCTTGGGTGGCAACTGTTAATGAGCAGTCTTGCAGGGTTTGAAGACATTAACGTCTTCTAGTCTAAGATGTAGTTTAAGAATTAACGTAAATATAGTATGCTTTAGGGGAATAAAACAACATACAGGAAAGCCTTGCAGACTCAGAATGGAAATTCATGAGTGGGTATGTGGCTTGCCTTCAGTCACATGGATAACACATCTCCCCCACCCACAGACACACTCCCAGTCTTATTGCTGATACCAGCTAGAATTGACTTCTCACATGGGACATTAGAAAAGACTACTCACTGAATGGTCATCGTTCTGTCTTGTAGTGTCACTGTAATGTGCCATAAATATTTGTGAACTATGTGAATGAATGGATAAAAGATGAATGGCCCATGTGAATGAAAAAGACCTCTCAGGATAGCAAAGTTAATATTTTGGCCCCAGTCCTTTATTGGATGTTTAATCTTAATACGGTTTCCTATCTCAGCTATGATCACATGTTAAGTGGATTTGTAAGAATGATGGACACTCTTGCTGGTGTTACTTCTGTTTGTCTTTCTGTGACACTGACAGTTTGCTGTATAGGCCAGGCTGGCCTGGGACTTGTGTACTCCTTCCACAGCCTCTGGGGTTCGGGGTCCATCAACACGAACCATTGATAGAGCTTATGCAACACTTTACATGCCTTACTTAGAAACACATGGCCTCAGTTTTCTGGGCATTTTTGTTTGCTCTTGTTGGCCCAGATGCCAATTGTTAAGCAATCCCATGGCCTTTGACTTTGCATGGGTAAGGCACCGGTAGGTATGGTGTTCTGCTCAGCCCCCAGTACGCAGAGAAAACATCTTCATTCTGAACACAGATAACAATTAAGAGACTGGGTCAGTTAGATTTAAAATGCAAATCCTCAAATTATGCCTTCTAATGGAGCTCAGTGTGGTCATTAGGATAAGCAAACACATTAGGCATTCAGAATAGATGCTGAGACAAATGTAATATGGGGGGGGGGAACTTCCTCTCTGCTGTGTCATTTCGTTTTGCAACTCTGAGCACCGTGGCTTGCTATAATTCTCTGCAATAACATTTAATTCTTCAGCTAAACTGCTGTATCAGACATATTTCAAGCTAATTATCTGGCATCATATGATTATAGTTTGTTCTCTAATAGCTTTTCAGCATCCTCTTTTATTAGAACATTAGTGATTTATAGGGATTCTTTTAAATGTAAAAGATAAACAGTGATCATTTGGCTGGGTTGTTTGGTCTCATCGCTGTGTGGAGCTGGAGCTGGGATTTGAGAGAGTCATCTTGAACCCTACTGCTTAGATGCTGGCTTTGACTAATCTCTGTCTCTCTGTCTGTCTCTGTCTCTCCCTCCCCCTCTCATTCTTTCTCCCTCTCTTGTTTTTTCCCCTCTAGTCTTCCCTCTCCATTATACCAATTTTTAGACCAAGCAGTCTGTAAACACCAACAAGTCACCCTTTCAAATGAATTTCAGATCTGTGTGTAAAATACTCTTTAATGAAAGTGTAATTGAAAAACTGGACAGAGCAAACCCCTGTCTTGTGTCTCAGTCTCAGCTTCCCTTGCTCCCTGATGACACAGGACATCCTTCCCATTCCATCAGGACTCTGGAGTCCCCTCTGCTCTTCCTTATGCTGGCTCACTACTCACTTTCAGTTCTGATCAGTGATCACCACAAGCCAAAAATGACACTTGGAAGTTTCTAGCAGTCAATGGATCTTAGATGTCCAGGGCCGGATAAACGGAGCTTTTATACAAAGAAACAAGAAAGCAGATGTTCACATAGAGTGACATTGCATGAGCTGAACAAAACCAGGAAGAGTGGCTGGGATTTCTGATAGTCTTTCATGCATCAAAGGGAGGAAATATTATTGCCATCTTGTAGTTTGATAAACAGACTGTTTGAAAACTGTAAAAGATCACCTTCTCTGATGGTCAGATTTCAGGCATAGCTGTAGGGACAGTGGACCTGTTCTAAGCTCGAGGAGTCTGGGAGGTGGTTACAGGCTTACTGGCCTTCCCTGAGCACTTCATATTTTCCATAGGAGTAGAAACAGGGGAGAGCATGCTGAAGATGAGTTCTTCATAGCCAGCTTTCCTGGCCAGTGCCTAACCAGAAAGCCTGCTCCAACTTGCTTTAATGGATGTCACTGATACAGCAGACATTTGAGCAAAAAGTGTCCATGATATAGTCAGGGCCACTGGAAGTTTGAGCTACTTTAGAGATCAAAGCGAAAAGCCTTCAAGGCTTCTGTGAGCTGCTACATTCATTTGCAATCCAACAGAGTGTGGGACAAAGATGTCTTTTGATTGCATACTAACGTGGGGCCATCAGAAAACTGGTGACCTTCAGCCACAAAAGAAAACCAGGAGGAGGAGGGACCTCAAAGTGACCTCGATGACAAAAAGCACTTCCGCAGAGAGGCATAGATCTCAGGCAGTGTGCGGTTAACAGTAAGCAAACTGTGCCAGCTGACATTTCGTCTGTGAGTTGCTCCTTAAGTATTTGGAGCCGGGGCATTCATCCCACTCCTGTGGAAACCCCCAAGAACTCTCATAAATGCCCGCTTTCACTTTGCTTTTGTTAAAACAACTAAAATTCCCTCCTCACAATTGTTGGGACATCCCAACAGCACAATCCTTTCTTTCCCGGCTTGCAACCCAAACAAATATTGTTTCATCCATTTCTTGTGGATACTCCAGACTCATACTGGGAACGCCAACATTTCTTTCCACATCAAAGGGGATTTCCTAGACCTACCTGAAGGTGGCAGTATTGTGCACCAGTCAGTGATTAGTAAAGAGATCAGGAACCAATTAAGGAAATGTTTTAAGGAGTAGGTTGTAACTGGCTCAAAATGAGCAGATTATATATTGTGGAGGCTTTTTTTTTTTTTTTTTTAGCCCAAATACAAATTCTTCTCCCAAGAGACACAAACTCTGATGTGTACATATAGTGCAAAAAGGCAAGATGAAACCTAAAATACCATGTCAACAGAGGGTAATGCTATTATTATTTCAAATAGGCTCAATTCTATATAATTAATACAGCAATACCTTGGGGTCTTAGGGTCGTTAAGACAGCTGGCTGGGGAAATTCCAATGATGTCAATTCACCAGGAATATTCTAGGAGGAAGGCCATTACTTTCTCCAACTTAGCCCTCCAAGAATTTGCAATCCATGTAGTTTAGAAGGAGACTCATATTTTCCTTTAAGGGACATGATGCAGGAGTGCAGATCTTTCACCATTGATCCATGTTATGAAAACCCTCTCAGTTGTGGAAACAAGCAACAGCACTAAAAGAAAACTAACTGGTCATTGAAATGGGGAAAAAGTCATTACCCATAATGCCGATCGGAAAGGGGATATATTATTCTAGTCGTTGTCAAAATGAACTTGTTCCTGTAACCAATTTGCTTATTAGGGCATACTTGGCAACGACATCACAGCGCCACCTAGGAAGCTGATGAATAATTAATTCCGGCTCTGAGTGGAAATTTCAAGGGACGTTGACCAAAGCTGAAAGGCTGAGGCTGAAGGTCAGGTACCACAAACAGGTCAGAGATGGGAGGAAAGCCCCTGCATGTCAGAGGCGGAGAATATCTAGGTCTTCCCAGAAGATCAGAGACTGAGAGCATTTCCAGACTTCCAGCTGAGTCACTATCTTATGATGTTTGATTACTGGGGCTTTCCACATTTTTAGAATTCTGGAGGAGAGTAACCACAGACACTCTTTTTGTATCTGCTATTAAGATGAGAGAGCACAAATGGCCACCTTGTTTTGTTTGTGGCAACAGTGAGCTGCAGGATACTGTGTTTCACATCACTATCAGACATTGTCAGGCTCACTCAAGGATTCTTCCTGGAGGCCAGTGGTAATGCTTTAGGAAAAGTCTCCTGGAAAGAAATGCCATTTATTAGAAACTCTGTATCAAGAAATGCTATGTTTCTGACTGAGTAGTTTCTAGATAGCAGAAATGGTTACAAACACTTTGAATAAATTATCCCATTACATAACACCACAGGAGGTAGAAATAAGATTACTTTTTGTGGTATATGTAAAAAATTGAATTGTACAGAGGTTCACCTTTCCCAAAGCTATAACTAGGGGGGTAACAGGGCTGGTATCCAATTTCTGAGTTTCATTATGGGAAGGAGGGTTAAATATATTTATGAAACTATTGAATTTGAAGACTAATGAGCCATTGTGAATTTCTTTTTTCTTAAAATTTATTTATTATTTTATAGGGGTGAGTATTTATCTGCCTACATGTCTGTGCACCATGTGTCCACAGGGCCAGAAGAGGGTGTCAGATCCCCTGAAACCAAATTGCAAATAGTCAAAAGCCACCATGTGGGTGCTGGGATTGAACCCGTGTCCTCTGCAAGAACAGTCAGTGCTCTAACTGCCCAGCCATCCCTCCAGTCCCTCTTTTGTTTTCTTTTTCAACCTGTGTATATTAGTAAAAAATGATAGGGTTCATTATGATATTTCAATACGTACATATACCACATTTACCCCTGTTTTTATTTATCAAAAGTTCTTTCACTTACAGTTTTAAGCTGACAGAGCATGACTAGTCAGCTTTAGTGTATCATGTTATTAATTAATTATTGCATGACCTCAGATAAGACCCATCTTATCTGATGCCCACCGATTTGGAGATACTTCCCATGGACCAGTAAGTGTGCTGTGGGGCCATCACTAATCCACATTATATAGGGTTAGCTTACTATTTACTTTACAGGATAAAACTGGGAGCCCTAAAACTGGAGATGATCATTTGTTTCACTTACTGCCTCCTAGAGGCTTGACTCTCCATCAATAAACCCTGTCACTCAGGGCTTTCCCGCTCAGTGTCACCCCATTGTTTCTGCCATTACTGGAGACTCCACCCTTCTTGATTGAGTGAAATGTCTCCTTCTTCCCACAGAAGAGACCTAGGAAATGGGTTTATGTCTAACCATGGGCCACATTATTATGAAGTATTAGTTTAAAATGTGTTACATTTGTTTATGCTGTGGAATATTTGTTTAATGATGCAAAGATGTGTTGCACTCTTTTATGTTGCATTTGTTTAACTCTGTGAAGCTGTGTTATTGTGCCTGTCTAAAACACCTGATGGTCTAATAAAGAGCTGAATGGTCAATAGCTAGACAGGAGAAAGGATAGGCGGGGCTGGCAGGCAGAGAGAATAAATAGGAGAAATCTAGGCTCAAGAAAAGAGAGAAGAGGAGGAAAATGACAAGGAGAGGAGGACACCGGGGGCCAACCACACAGCCACACAGCCATCCATGGAGTAAGAAGGAAAAAATGATACACAGAATAAAGAAAGGTAAAAATCCCAGAGTCAAAATATAGTTAAAGAGGGACAGGGTCGTTTAAGTTAGAAAAGCTGACTAGAAACAAGCCAAGCTAAGGCTGGGCATTCATAAGTAAGAATAAGTCTGTATGTATTCATTTGGGAGCTGGGTGGCAGGCCCCCAAAGAGTAAAAACAAAAACAAAAACAAAAACAAAAACAACTACAGCACATAGCTGAGTGAGAATGCTTTGAAGGGGTTGGGGATTAAGAAATACAGACCATCTACTTGACATGTAAGCAAAAAGTCCCTGCTGATCTCAAAGACATCCTTCCAGCAGAGCTCAGTATCCTGCCCTCCCTGGGTGCGTTGCCATCTCTGGTGTCCAAGGATCATAGGTGTGTCATGCAACCTCCAAATACCACTTCTGAAGTCAAGAATTTAGCTGGTTTCTTTCATTAGACCTACTTATAGCAAGTATAGAATTTGGAGACCCACAATCAAAATCAGTAGATATATTTGTCAATCTAGGGCTCTGTCCTTCCGATCCTATTAGTTATCAAAAGTATGTGTAAGAACCAAATGTGGTGGTACAGCCCTGTAATCCCAAAACTCAAGAGACTGAGGCAGGGGGTTTTTGAGTGGGAGGCCTGCCTCAACAGCAAGCAAAAGGAAACAAAATAAGCCTTCAGAGAGCAAGAAGGAATGTTCAGGCTATACAAGAAAGTTGCTGTTGTGAATACACTTAAGGAACAGAATGTGTAAGTTGGTATTTCTCAGAGTAATACTTGCACAGAAAACACTGGGCAATTTGTTGGAGTTCAGGTTTCTGAATAATACATGTTGAGTCTGGGATCTGGGTTCTTAGCATGCAGTCATAAATTAAAAGATGCTAACTCATGATTTAAGTGGACCTGCAGTTGTAAGAATGAACAGTATGAACATCACTGGGGAGCTTGTTAGAAATAGAGATTTTTTTTTTGTGTGTGTGTGTGTGCTCTAGCCTAGGCATGCTGAACCAGAAATTGAGGATGGAATCCATCAAAGCTGTGTTAACAAACCCTTGAACTCTGACTCATGATGAAGCTTGAGACTGACTTGCCTCTCAATGGAGTCTTCCATAGGCCTATACCAACACAAGTCAGCTATTTGGTCTGAAATAGATCAGTCTGGGGCTGTGATGTCTGCGTCCAATGCTTCCCTGGTGATTTTCTGTTTGCTTGTGGGAGAGCACTAATGTAGAAGGACAGAAAAAAACCCTGCTTTTACCTTTTGTCTTTGGCCTGAGTACTTAACCCATCATCCCCTAGTTTAAGAATAAGGATCACTATTTAATTAGTAAAAGCCTACTGATGTATACCATGTGCAAGCTTTGTATTGCTATATGTGTATTTATATGCAAAATATGTGTGAGTATGCAAACATTCAAAACAGAGACTAGTCTCTGTCCTAAAGTTTATTGCTTTATTGTGATTAAATAATAACCATTTCCTCTTTCAAGTTATTATAATGCCTGAATAATTTACTTCAAATGATACTTAGTTCAAAAGCATTTATATGTGAAAATGAATAGGTGTATTATAAGAACTTTATAAGAACTATAAGGCTGATTAAGAATGTCTTACATTTATTTAGTGTGTGTCTATGAGTGGATGCTGATGTGTCATGCTGTGCGTGTAGAGGTCAGAGAACAATTTGTGTCAGTTCTGTCTGTCCTTCCATTATGCATGTTTCATGAATTGAAAGCAGGTGGTCAGGCTTGACAGTAAGAACCTATACCCCACTGAGCCAACTGTAAGGCCCTAGAGATCATCTGCGCTTGTACTTTTATTATGACACTGTGTTCAGCATTTTATCATCTTTTCTTCAAAAGTCATTCACATTTTCAAGTAAATTATTCCAAGATCTGAAGGCAAACATTGCCCACCATTCCTTGCAAGAAGTATAGAAACTGACTACCAAGATGAAGCCAATGCCACCATCAATGGATCCAGAGAAAGATATTGTTAGAACCACACCCTTGTTATAACTTAGTAACTTGAATAAACAGATTGTCTTATAAGTCCATGTTTTCAAGAACTAAAGATATGGTATTATAAATTCTCCAGGAGACCCAAGCCTCCTATCACTGTAATTGAGGTGGTGGCATATCCTTAGACACTACTTGGTGTGTGTGTGTGTGTGTGTGTGTGTGTGTGTGTGTGTGTGTGTGTGTATACTATATATACATACTCTGATTTTTAAAATTGATCCCCTCTTGGAAAAGGTGATAAAAACTGACCTTGTGTATCATGTGCTGAAAACACAGATACAAAGATCCTTTCTGTTTTCTTGTTTGGGAAAAGATGCTTGGGTAAAATTTCCTATTTGCTTTTGTTTATTCCCACAATAATGCACAAGGCATTCCCATCTTGGTGCCTGTGGAGGGGAGGTCATAAGGAAAGCCACTGCCCTGTGGTGGTTCTAAGGCTTTGAAATGTCTCTGACTTGTCGTTGTTACCTTTTATTTTTCCCTACTGAGTTTAGCCAGGACTGTGTGGGTGACCATGGGTTTGGAGCTATCCATTGAAGCCTGGTGGGCTCATCAGTAGGTTCACAACTGAAGACAATGTTTGCCCTTTCTTCAGCATCCATCAGTAGCCATCAGGGATGGGTAGGGCCCCCGTGAGACCTTCACTAATCCAAGGCTGACTGTTGATAGTTGGCCATCATTCTTACTTGCTGTCTAGCACGCTGTGCGTAATGGTTCCTTGTTCTCTCTATTTTGGCTCTGTGCCATGATTCCAATATCATTTTTACTCTATAAGAAATGGCAGCTTTGAACATTGCAAATTTCATAACATATCTTCTAGTTTTGAGTGATCATTTTTGGGAACAGGCTACCATGGCCTCATTCAGCACTACCTTTTCCCATGCTCCTAGTTACATGTGGCTTAGCCATGTGGAAGAAGAAAACAAGGCAGATTCCTGTTCTACTAAGTCTTCTTTCAGGTAAGAGAAGACACTGGCCCCCCTTGCAACCTTCCTCTCCTGCTAAAGGACACCAGTTCCTTCACCTATTCTGTAAGACCAGGCCATTTTGTGTCCACATCTCCCTGAGCTTTCCCTACCGAGTGCACTGTAGTATGTCAATGGCCCCTATGGTGTGTAGTTCTCAGAGTGAAACAAGCCTTCCCAGAATTGATGGGACCGTCATGGCCTCTGGTTCGTAAGTAACATATTTTCTTTATTTATTAGTTTATTAATTAATGTGTAATCTAGACTGGCCTTTAGTTTTCGAATTCTTGATTCTCTTGCCTTCAGCCTCCTAAATGCTGTGAGTGAAGGCTTGTGCCATCTTGCCCAGCCCAGCAGGCATTTTTGTTTTTTTGACAGAACCTAAATTCCCATTTGAAATTCTGCCTTTTCTTACAGCATCAACATTTAAGTTAAGCACTCCGTGAAAAGCTTGACGCTTTTCCATATTGCTGCTCAGACATCTCTCATCCTTTCTATAGCTGGGTACTTTTCAGTATAGGGCTTTATTTTCTTTAAAGATCAATTGTCTTCTTCCCTTGAAGTCCTCTCCATGTCTGGTTCAAAAAATATTAACTACAATACAGTGATTTTTAAGAGTAAACTTCTAGAATCAATTGATGTAATTGTTTATCAAGTCATAGAATGAATTCATAGAATTTTCTCAAGACTTCTAAATATTTCCTATCACAATTATATCCAATTGTCTAATAATGACTAACTGACCAAGTAAACATATTTCTCTTCAAAAGCGCCATGAATTTGTTCTTTTCCCTAAAAACAATTTTAAGAACTTGCCACTTGATGTATTAAATCTCTCTTCCTTTTTCTTGTAGTTGACAGAGCTGATCATAAAGGTATCATTTGATATTGATTAACCTGGAGAGAAATCCCCCACATGCAGACAAAATGCATTAACTTACGTTAATTTATAGTCTTTTGGAAAGATGCCAGGTATAATCATCATTAAGTGGGATTTTAGTCCTGGTCTCTCTCTCTCTACATTTAAATTTCTTCTATAAGGATGTCATAAGAAACCTTGACAAGGGCTATTCAGCCATCAATTCATCTGAAGCATTTGCCTCACCCATCGTGTGTGTGTGTGTGTGTGTGTGTGTGTGTGTGTGTGTGTGTGTGTG
>CABHPR010156299.1:0-13645 GCA_902168415.1 Peromyscus melanophrys
CTTCACTAGTCCTGGGAAGTTTCATAGAGTTCCAGAACTAGGCATGATTTCCCACCTGTTGAGAGGACCTGAGTCCACTTAGACAGCTGATGGTTACCACCAAGATATGAGTGCCAGTAGTGGACCTCTAGGAATGCCTTACCATTATTGTGATTCATAGGATTCATAATTGGAGAGAACTATTGAATTATTTCTTACTTTGGCAGTTTTAAACTATTTTTAGTACTATGGATGCTGGTCCTCAGGGATGAGGCTTTCAAGTCAGATCCAAATTGATTCTTTTGGGTCATTTGTCTGAAGTGCATATCTTTAGTGAAGGGTCTTACCTTCAACCTTTGAGAAGCAGTCAGTGTAGCAGCAATAGCTTATATTGTTTGGGGAGTCTCTTGGAATTCTTTGACCAACAGCTTGGTTGGTTTCTCATGGCTAGTGTTGGGATTTTTGTTGGTCTGTGTCTCTTATTGGAAACACTGTCAAGCTAACTAAAATGAAAAGTAGGAGATAGTGAAGATAAATCTTTGAAGTTAGAAGAAAAATGGTTTGAACTGAAATTATGTAAACATTTAAACTGTACCTAAAATAGACAAGAAAAAAATCTTAGATATCAAAAGGACACTGTAAGCTGATATTCATAGACTAGTATGTGTTTCTTATGAGTGTATTTACCTGTGAGTATTTATTGATATGTATTTGTTTGCAGTTGAGTGAACCTGTGTCTGTTTGAGGGACCAGAAGAGGGCATTTGATTTCATATGTCTTTATTTCTCCAGTGTTTTGGGAATTTCATACATGCATATAATTTGTTTTGATCAAGTCCACTCCTTGTTCCACCTCTTCAATTTCTCCATTATTATACGTCTCAGTTTTGTATACCAACTACATGTACCCTTTTCACTTTAAACTGACTATGTCCACTTAGTGCTGCCTATATTTACATCTCTGTAGCCTATGAGGGGCCACATCTCTAAAGAAAGCCAATTCTTCCTCCCCAGCAGTCATCAACTGCCAGTAGCTCCTCACCTAAGTGGGAATTCATGAGTCCCTACCCTATCCGTGCTGGCATTTTGCCTGGCTTGATCTTGGGTAGGCCTTGGGCATTCAGTCATAACCATTTTGAATTCATGTGTGGAATGATCCTACCATGTCCTACAAATACTGTTTTGTCGAGTATGTCCAACAATATAGCTCACTGATGATTTAAATTTGTTGGAAGACATTCTATTTTTCAACTAGATCTAATCCTCTTATATATGTTTAAAATTATTATTTTCACAACGTGTTTCTACTCTCTTGAAATATATGTCTTCTATCAGTATTCCCAAGTGCACTGAAAACACAGCCTTTCTAATCACCTCCTTTAATTTGCATTTATGATTTACTCATGGTGATACATTTTAGTTACTTTTGAGGCTCCTAACTAAGGTTTTCATAATGAATATTCATTTCTTTGTAACATCAACTGTAGTTTTAAATTATAAATATATATTTTCAGGAATCTGGATTATGCTTGGGTTAAATTTTCACATTGCATGCTCTCTCTCTCTCTCTCTCTCTCTCTCTCTCTCTCTCTCTCTCTTGCTGTGGGATGGTCTGTATGTTGAATTGCTCTGATTGATCAATAAATAAAACACTGATTGGCCAGTGGCCAGGCAGGAAGTATAGGCGGGACTAACAGAGAGGAGACTGGAGAGAACAGGAAGTAGGAGAGGGAGACACTGCCAGCCACCGCTGCCATAACAAGCAGCATGCGAAGATGCCGGTAAACCATGAGCCATGTGGCAAGGTATAGATTTATAGAAATGGATTAATCTAAGATGTAAGAACTAGATAGCTAGAAGCCTGTGCCACTAGGCTAAACAGTTTAAACAATATAAGTCTCTGTGTTTACTTGGTTGGGTCTGAGCGGCTGTGGGACTGGCGGGTGACGAAGATTTGTCCTGACTGTGGGCCAGGCAGGAAAATTCTAGCTACACTCTCTCTGTCTCTCTCTCTCTGCGTGTGTGTGTTTGTGTGTGTGTGTGTGTGTGTGTGTGTGTGTGTGTGTGTGTGTGTGTGTTTTAGTTGCTATTTGTCTCTCTTGGAAGCTGTTTTTCTGCATACTGCTTCTGTTGAAATTTCTTTTCCCTAATGGGTGGATACAGTCATAAAGCCTGGTTCACTGGGGTATTCTTCCAGAATATCCTGACAACAGTCCTGTGCCTCATAGATGACATAAGATTAAATATATCTCTATGTCTCTGATGCAATAATAGTCACGCGGCACAACCAAATCTCTTTACATCCTCTATAGGAGTTAAATTTGAATTGCTTATTCTGCTAATTTTTTCATATTAGAACTATAGGTCACTACTCTTTTTTATCAATAATTAAATTTTGATTTTAGACAATTTTGAACATGTATACAATGCATACTACTCATTCTCACTCTTGGCCACACTTCCCTAGCACCTCATCAATTGCACCTCCTTTCTTCAAAATCTTTCTTTCACATTCTCATACTCATGACTATTTGTTTTGTTTTGCAAATCACCGAGATTAACTAGGGATGCCCTTCTGACCAAGAACTTAGAATGTCTGCTGGAGACTGGTGAGCTCGTTATACAGCTGAAGACAGTGGATTTCCCTTTTCCCAGATTCTATCAATATTTGAGAGGGAATTAACAGGGCACCTCCCTCTTTCTCTTCTTATTGTTGATAGGAACAGTCTTATGCCGACCCAGTGCAGGTAATGGGTCATTGTGAAATAATAATTGCAATATGTGTATCTAGTCTAGAAAATAGTGTTTCTTAGCCCTTCACCCCTTCTTCCAACTTGTTCAACTTCCCAAATATTCAACAACTGAGAAAAAAATAAAAGCCAAATAAGGAGAAATGGTTTGCAATCATCACCCTTCTAGAGCACACAGAAGCTTTATTGTGTTGCCCTGGATTAGGGTCCTGTTTCAAATTATGGGGTAATAGAAGGTTATTGGTGATGGTAACAGTACATATTACCTTCCATATCACCTTAGTGAGATTTTTCCTTAAGGCAATGCAGCCACCCTATATTCTGCCTCCATGGCAGGCAGTATTGTGTACTGTCCTGCACTGGCATCACCCACCAACATGCTCAGTGTGCATTTTCTAGAGCAGTACTGTTTAATTAGTGGAAATATTACAAACAGCAGAAGGTTTTGGTGCACTATCCAAAGTGTACCCTACCCACGCATACTCTTGGAGTGTGGATAGTAGGGATGAGTTGCAAATATTTTAGCATTTTATATTTTAATAAATTTACATAGCCATAAGCAGTTAATAGCTCACCTTGGATAACACTTCTTCCAAGCAAGCTTTTTAGATTTATCAGCTCAGTCCCTTTGATGTGTATAGTAAAGTCAGGAGACTGTCTTTTTCTTGCTGGAGGAAAATCAGTCACATGCCCTCCTTTTGCAGGCTTAGTGTATTCTGGCAATCAAACTCTCTTAAAGACAACAGAAATCTGAAATGATTTAATTGTAAGTGCTTTAGATAGCTTATGGTAAATCACAAATAGTGCATAGCTATGGCCTTTTGTTCTTCTTTCCTTATTCTTTAAGGCATAATCATGACTAGGAAATCTGCCTGTATCCTTAGGATTTTGACTTAAGAACTTCTGTCTTGACTTCAACTTCTGATATGGTTTTAGTTGGAAGGCAAGCAGTTATTTTCTGTCTGTGGCCCAGCTGCATCCAAATCCATCCAGGCAGGTTACAACGAAGCAGCATTTTCTCCCTGAGCTGGCTCAATTTATGTCAACTTGACATAATCTACAGTCATTTTAGAAGAGGGAATCTCAACTGAGAAAATGTCCCCACTAGATTGGCCCGTGGACAAACTTGGAGTGCATTTTCTTGATTGATGGTTGATGTGGCAGGCCCTGCTCACTGTGGGTGGTGCCACCCCAGAGCTGGTGGTCCTGAGTGCTATAAGAAAGCAGGCAGAACAAACTGTGAAGAGTGAGCTAGGAAGCAGCACTCCTCTCTGGTCTCAGCATCAGTTCCTGTTTCCAGAATTTCCACCTTGAATTTATGCCCTCACTTCCCTCAGTGACAACTACAAGTTGCAAGGTGAAATAAACCATCTCCTCGCCGGGCGTTGGTGGCGCATGCCTTTAATCCCAGCACTCGGGAGGCAGAGCCAGGCGGATCTCTGTGAGTTCGAGGCCAGCCTGGGCTACCAAGTGAGCTCCAGGAAAGGCGCAAAGCTACACAGAGAAACCCTGTCTCGAAAAAACCAAAAAAAAAAAAAAAAAAAAACCATTTCCTCCTCAAGTTGCTTTTGGTCATAGTGTTTCATCACAGCAATAGAAACTGACTAAGACACTTCACCTGGCAGGAAATACTTAATGTCTGCTTAGGTCAGGCCTAGATAATTCTTCTGTCTTTCTTGGTATCTATAGATCTGTGTAGAATCACATGGAGTATAGAAGAGAAGTTTATATATGCAATTTAATGGATACATGCTTCCTTAACATTAGTTGGTTGGGATCATTGACTACAGCTGGAAAACATATTGGGATGGATTTCTTTTTCTTTATGTAGTGCTAGCTTGTGCTTTTCCATGTTTACACACATTAAAGGTTAAGAAAGTACAGGATCTGACATTTTAATTCTACCAAATCTTCTAAAGCTTCAGCTATAATGGGCTCAATAAACAAGTCCTTGATCTTAACATTCTGACAGGTGTAAGATTGAATCTCAGAGTTGTTTTGATTTTCATTCACCCAATTGTAAAGGAGATTGAACATTTGTTAAGCGTTTCTTGTCCATTTGAGATTCTTCTGTTGAGAATTCTCTGTTGAGAACTGTACTCCAGTTTTTAATTGGATTATTTGGTTTGTTGATATTTAGTTAAAAAAATCCAAGTTACAGCTCATGCTGGAAATGATGTGGAGCAAGGGGAACACTCCTCTATTGCTGGTCAGAGTGCAAACTTGTACAGCCACTTTGGAAATCAATATGGCAGTTTCTCAAAAAATTGGGACTTGCTCTATCTCAAGACCCAGCTATACCACTCCTGAGCATGTACCCAAAAGACATTCCATCCTACCACAAGGACACTTGTTAAACCATGTTTATAGCAGCTTTATCCATAAGAGCCAGAATTTGGAAACAATATAGATGTCCCTCAACTGAAGAATGGATAAAGAAAATGTGGTACATTTATACAATGAAGTATTACTCAACTGTTAAAAACAATGACACCATGAAATTTGAAGGCAAATGGATGGAACAGAAAGACTCATCCTGAGTGAGGTAACCCAGGCCCAGAAAGACAAACATGGTCTGTACTCACTCATAAGTGAATATTAGGTGTAAAAAAATAAAGAATAACTATACTATTACCCACAGCCTCAGAGAGACTAGGTAACCGGATCTCCCTGGAAAGGGGAAATAGAAGAGATTTCATGAGTGGACTGTGGCATGGGAACATGAGAATCAGGTTGGGGGGGCTGAAGGGGAGATTACTGAAAGAGACTACTGGAAAAGGGGGTGCATTTCAGGGTCAGGTAAAAGTCTGGTGCAAGGGAATATCCCAGGAATCTACAAGGATGACCCCAGCTAAGACTCCTGGCAATAGTGGATATGTAGCCTGAACTGGCCATCTCCTGTGACCAGATAAGACTTTCAAGTGATGGGAGTGAGAAACCAACCCATCCACATAACCTTTAACTTATAGTGTGTCCTACCTATGGGAAGTGCTGGGGTAAGGGTGACCTAGAAATTTGAGAGAGTGGTCAACCAATGACTGGTCTAGCCTAAAATCCATTCCAGGAGAGTAAGTCTACCCTTGATATTGGTTGGAGCATCAGGACCCACAGGCTGGATAACCAAGAGACCTAGGATAGAACCAAACACAACTGGAGAAAAGAAAATGTCAATGATGCCTAATGATATCCTACTTATAGGCATAGATTTGTGCCATAGATTTGTGCCTAGCTCAATTGTCACTAGAGAGACTTCATCCAGCAACTGAATGGAGAGATGCAGACCATAGCCAAACATTAGGCAGAGCTTGGGTAATCCTATAGAAGAGGGGTAGAAAAGAGTGTAGGGGTCAAGGGGGTCAAGGACACCACCAGACAACCCACAGAATCAACTAACCTGGGCTCATAGGGGCTCACAAAAACTGAATCAGGGAGCCAGCATGGGACTGACCTAGGCACTCGGCATATATATGACAATTGTGTAGCTTGGTCCTTTTGTGGGACTCCTAATGGGAGCAAGGACTGTCTCTGACTCTTTTACTGGCTTTTGGAACCCTATTTCTCATACTGGGTCACCTTACCCAGCCTTAATACTTGGGGAGATGTTTGTCTTATTGCAACTTGATATGCCATGTTTTGTTGATATCTATGGGAGACCTGCCCTTTCTGGAACAGAAACAGAGGAGGAGTGTATTGGGAGATGGGACCAGATTAGGGTTGGGGGGAGGGACCGGATGGAGAGAGGAAGGAGAAACTGCAGCCAGGATGCAAAATAAACAAATAAATTAGAAAAATACATCCTTGAAATAACAGATGACAGTCATAATAATGACTCTACAGTCTCATGTCATAGCTTATCCAGGATGAATACACCACATAAAATACTTCTCTTTTAGGTAGCCATTTTTATATCAAGGACATTGTATAGTTGAAATGAAGAAGAGACCCTTACTGACCTAGACAAAAATTAAGATCTACTGCTCCATATCTAAACAAAGCTCATGAAAGTTGGGTGTTCTTGGACCATGGGCTAAATGCTATAAAGATCCCATCTTCATTTTTCATTTCTACTTTTCCCCCTTAACACTTTCATTCCCTTAAATCAGTTTTCTCAACAAGGCTGTCAGTTCACACAGATTCATGCTTTTCAACTCTGTTGCTATAGAGAAAACATCCTTTACAGTCATTTGAAGATTCCTTACAAAGTACTCTTCTTGACCAGTGTTGACCCTCATCCTACACAAATTTTCTATGATTCCTGAGAGGGCAGATCTACCTGATGCTATTTATTTTTAGTGGGAAAATTAATGTCACATTTTTAAAATGTACTTAAAGGACTAACCCCAAAGAGACATTTCCACTGCAACCACATATCTAGAATCTTCCAGGGCATTACCCTACTTCTAGTTAAAGATCTAATGAAAGGAGTGGATTTGGGATATAAGGCTATTTGTGTCACTCATTCACTTAAAACATTCCTGCTGGGGTTTTTCCAGAACTTCTCAGGAGATAGTTTTAAAATATTTGTTCAAAGTTAAATAAGTTTATAGAAAGGTCTCTTATTCAGAATTGGATATATAGCATTACCGGGTTTACTCTATGAAACAGCAGTGTAAAAATGAAGTGTGTGAATTTAGTCCTATTTTACTCCTTTTCCACTAGTGAGCTTGTCTCCCAATTTACAGTTGGCTTAGTCAGTGTTCTATTGCTGTGAAGAGACACCATGACCATGGCAACTCTTATAAAAGAAAGCATTTAACTGGGGCTTGATTACAGTTCAGAGATTTAGTCCATTATCAGAATGGCAAGAAGCATGGGGGCACACAGGCAGACATGGTGCTGGAGAGGTAGCTGAGAGATCTACATCTGGATAGGCAGGCAGTTGAGCTACTCCCTATGAGCCTATGGAGGCCATTTTCATTCAAACCACCACAGAAGTTCCTCGTACATACTTGCCTTTGAAATTCTTGGTTTTACTTTATTTGATGTGTAGAATACTACATCAACTATGGTTCTACCATTCTTTCCAGCTAGCATGGGCTGTTTCTGCTCTTACACTTACAATTAACTTTCCCTGCACCCTGGTTTCAACACTCAGGGAGTATTTGTAATTACCCTTACTCTTTCTTAATTCATGATCTGTTTTCTTTTCCTGTGGGTGGGCTCATATCCATGATTATTAAACATGTCTTAGGGCTTCAACTTTACTAGGGTATTCTCATTTCTCTCTGAGAGCTCAATGTCTACACTCATAGATCCAAGTCACTAGAATCCACTCTTCACAGAGATTTCGCTCCACATCAACCCACTGACTATGCAAATCATTGGGTCCTACATAACATTGCATCCACTATTCAAACCTATTATGACAGTGTCTGCCCCCTCTGCAGAGCAGTCCCCCATTGACTCCGCTTTCCTTTTTATTTATTGGATTCCTGATATTCCACATGTGTTGGGTTTTCTTCTCATCTCATTGTCTACTCCTTTGAAATTTCTTTTGTCAGGGCTGACTGTCTTCCAAATGTACTGGCATAGAAGAGGCATTGTTAGATTCTCCCTGCTGTATGTAATATCTTTATTCTTGTGCTTCAAATCAGAGCAAATGCTTGCTTACACATTGTTGAATTCCACATTTACATATAGGTTCCATATGTAACTGTCTATTTTATAGCACCACACAGATTACTTTAAGATTTTTGTTTCCCTCTGAATAGCCGTGGATGCTATTGAGGTACAATGTGATTCTTGACTCAGTTCTGAATTGCTAAGTACTTAGCATAGAGCAATTATTCTATCCACCACTTTCCCAGTTCTTTAAATAGAGTATACTTAAATTCCTATCTTTTAACAATTCAAAGTATAAAATGCATGACTGTTCATTATACTTACTCATGTGCCATAGATCAGCAGAACTTAGGAATCTGTAAAACAGTAACTCTGTTTGTTGAGTTAGGTGGCCCCTTTTCCTAATCTTTTCAGTCTCTGGTAACCTCTGTTCTCTTATCTTTTATAAGATCAACCTTGCTGTTTTCTATACATTTGTAGAGATCAAGCCCCGAGCTCTATGTATGATAAACAAGTATTCTACTTTAACTTATTAAACAGTGTTTGCTCATGAATGAGATCACCTGCTATTTGTATTTCTGTGCTCAATGTGTTTTACTTAGGATAATGTCATCCAGGCCCATCTATGTTTTTTATAAATAACATGATTTCATGCTTTCTTTGGTTATTTAGTAGTCCATTGTATCTGTATCACACTGTCTTTGTCCCATTTGCCTGTCAATAAACATTTAGGTTGAGTTCTTATTCTAGCCATTATGATAATGAGCCTGTCCAATTACCACATCCAACACCAAGGCTCCTAACATGTGTCTCCCAACTCTCCTTAATTACTAAATGTCATTGCTAATTACTCGTTTTTTTTTCCCCATAACAACCATTTCCCATCTAACACTTTAAGCTCTTCATTTCTCTTCTTTCATCTTAACTAATACATGAGCCATCTGGCTGATACCTGGACTAATACATGGAGCCACCTGGCTGATACCTGGACTAATACATGAGCCACCTGGTTGATACCTGGACTAACATATAAGCTACCTGGCTGTCCTCTGCTTTTACTGCTAATCTCTTGAAAACAGTCCTGACTCAAAAGGCATATTGATCTTTGAAAATTCAAAGATCGTGCTTCTGCCTGGTTGTAAACTTTCTAATAGTGTCACATTGAACATAAGTGAGCCCCATCCACTATCCCCCCCCCACCCTCTCAGGATAGATGGTAAGGCTCCTCCCACTTCTCTGACCTCACCTCTGTCCCCTAAATCCTCCTGTTACTCTGCACCCTGTGGACCTTCTTTTTCTAACTGGACAACTCACTCCTTTCTCAGAAATGGGTTCCTTACAAATGTTCCTTCTTTGTCTGGAGCAATTACCACTTGGACGTTTTTGTTGTTTGTTTTGTTTTGTTTTCTATTTGTCTAAGTATTTATTCTCTTCACTGAGGTGTCTGTTAGGATGTTATAGTTTCAGAGGGTTTACTTATGTCTTTCAAATTAGATATCAGCACCAAGCTCTTCCCTTACACTAGACTTTCCCATTTAATTCCTCATAAAGTGATTCTCCTCCTGCCTTTGGCATAACCAAATGAGTCATGTAGAGACAGTGATCTTGTCTACTACCTACTTTAAATTCCCTCTCACTGGGAACAGCTTTCATTTGTTTACCTCAGAATGATGTTTAAATATTAAGTGTTATTATTAAGCAGATGTAATTACATAAATGAGCTTGACAAACATTTTGCTCCATTCTCTTCTGTTTCCCTTTTTGGACTCATTTGTATAAATTCTTTATCCAAATGAAATCATACCAGTTAGTTAAATGAAATGACATTGTCTTAGATGCTTATGTGGTTACTTGGAAATAATTGACTTTTATTCCAAAGTAACAGGAATCATGTCTGGCTTGGGTAGCTCAGTAGATTAGAAATTCTTTCTGTTTTAATTTGCTTTTTTTTGAGTGATAATTTAAATAGAATAATGTTCTCATTCCTGATGTTCAGGAATACAAGTTTTAATAAATATACACCTCAGTTTTCCACAACCATAAAGAATTGTAGTCTATTTTCTCCAGGTTCTCATAGCAAATCAAAATACATTTTGCTAGATGTATAATACAAATTTTACAATTTTTGATTGTACTCTAAATGAAACCCCAATTCAAAATTTCACTTTCTAATTCTCTATTGCTACTCAAAATATACTTGATTTTTCTATAACTATCTTGCACAGTGCAACCTTGATACATTTTGGTAGTTCCAATAGCTTTTCATTGGACTTTTACCATATTATACTAAGACAATCATTGTCTGTAACAATTTCTCCTTCATGTTTTCTAATTTGTGTATATGCTTCTTCTTCCTGCCCCACTGTATTGGCAAAATCTGCAGTGTAATTTTGAATAGTACGTATGCTATTCTAATGCCTAAGTCTTTTTTTATTTATAAATTTTTTAATTCATTTTACATACCAACCACAGATCCCCCTCTCATCCCTCCTCCAGCTTCCCCCCTCCCCCACTCCTCTCCAGCCCCCCTCCCATCCCCTCCTCCAAAAGGGTAAGTCCTCCCATGGGGAGGGGGGAGAGCAAAGCCTGGTACATTCAGTTGAGGTAGGACTAAGCCCCTCCCCTCTGCATCAAGGGTGAGCAAGGTGTCTGACCATAGGTAATGGGCTCCAGAAAGCCAGCTCCTGCACCAGGGATAGATCCTGATCCCACTGCAAAAATGCTCCTTATTGAGAAGATGTTGCAGTATATTTTTTCTTCATTTACTAATATAATCTTATTTTCCCCTCGTACACTGTGTCATTCTATTTCCCTTAAGACATTCATACAGTGGTTCTATTGAGTGATTTTCAAATGTTGATCCAGGCTTTTATATGCATATTAAACTAAATATGGTCCTGATTTTTCCCACTTCTTTTTATTGTTTAATTCAACTTCTTATAAACTGTTTCATTAATATCCATGTTCTAGTTGCTTTTGTTTTTGTCCTAATGTGTATTTTTCTGATACCAATTCAAGTAGTTTTGTGTAAGTGGCATTGTATTCTTTTGGGTATTTAGTAAAATTTGTCAAAGATAGCCTCTAGGCCTGGGATTTTCTGTTTCACAATTTCTGAAAAATGAATTCAGTGTCTTTGGTGGATATAGAATTACTCAACTTATCTATTCTTTTCCCATTGAGCTTCAACAATTTGTACCTTTTGAGGAATATAACAGTTTTATCTCTATTGTTCTTTTTTTTTTTAAGCAGGTAGAACTTTATTGTATTTCCTTAACACATGTGCATACCTGGTACTGACAGAGGCCAGAAGAGGACATCTAATCCTCTGGAACTGGAGTTACAGACATGTATAAGGCACCATATTAGGGCATGGGAATCATACCTGGGTCTTGTGGAAGAGCAGCAAGTGCTCTGAAACCATTAAGCCATCCCTCCAGCCCTTCCTTATTGTAAGAGCTACTTGTAAGTATTTCAATCTTTCTTGGCTGATTTTGTAATATTTGTTTGTGTTTTATTTTCTTTTTCCCCTTTCTTTTCTTGATCAATCTTGTGTGACTTTTTCTGGGGAGATATTAAGAAATGTCTAGCTGGGTGGTGATAGCACATGCCTTTAAACCCAGCATTTGAGAGGCAGAGGCCGGCGGATCTCTGTGAGTTCGAGGCCAGGCCTGGTCACAAAGCAAGTTCCAGGACAACCAGAGCTGTTACACAGAGAAACCCTGTCTCAAACAGCAACAACAATAACAAACCAAAACAAAAAAACAAGCAAATGAACAAACAGAAACAACAACAAAAAAAAGAGAGAAATGTTTATTCACCCCAGATAATGAAAACACTAAAAGATCAAAGAAGCAATTCTGTTCACATCCATCTTGGCAAACTAATGAGTTTATTAACATTTACTTACGTGGGCATGGGTGACTCCAATCAGCATTCCTACTAAGATGTCCTAGGGAACACTTATGGGCTGCAACACCACTGAAGAATTCCATCCAGAGTATGGGCAACTCAAGAAGAGTACTCTGAGAGGCTTATGGAGAGTTGTGTTATTATGGATTTCCACATCAGTCAATGCACAGTATCAGAACTGATGCAACCCAAAGTGATCATGAGTAACCTTAGAGAACAACTATACTGCAGTTTGATTAGCCTTTTCATGTTTTGTCATTATTGGTTTAAATATGGATCTTTCCAAATCAGTAGTTGTTTTATTTCATTGATTTCCTCCTTAAGTTTGTTTTGTGATTTTTTTTTTTCTAATCGAGGAAGAATGGGAAAGTAGTCCCCTGCTACAAGAGTTTCTTACATTTAGGGAAAGTGCAGGGGTTGAATATCTGGAGGGCAATGGTTGAACCTTGTCCTATAAAATCAACCTTCTCCCCTGCCAGGCAAGTATATCTTTATATTGCTTTTTTGAATTCTCATTCATGTATGTATCTTTTTAAAACTGCCTACTTTGCAGCGCCCTGTTATTAGAGGGAGCAGACATTAACTTGGAGTCGGGCAGTGTTATTGCTATGGTTTTCTTCATCGACTGCCTGTTTAATTCTCCTAACCTTTTCTTGTATTTTGTGAGGGCCAATGTTGCATGACAATGTGATTAGACCAGTGGGAACCCAAATAGCTGATATAACAGGACATGTGAGTATTTTCACAAGACATTAACAGTTGAATTGGTTAACTGGGCAAAAACAATCACCATCACCTATGTGGACAGGCATCCCTCTATTAAGAGCCTAGATAAAATGAAATAAAAAAGATGGACAAAAGGGTGAATTTTCCCTGTTTGAACTGAGACATCTATTTTCTCTGTCCTATGGACATTTGTACTTCTGTTCTTATACCTATTGAGTGAAATTAAGATTTACCCAGGTGAGAGTTAATATTGGTTGTCAACTTCACTGAATATAGAATCAATTAAAGGTAATGTTTCTGGGCAGGTCTCTGAAAGCATTTCCAGGAATAATTAAATGCAGGGAGAAAGCTCTCAGCCTCAGTATGGGACAGTACTGAGAGTGCAGATGGAGATATCTGAAGAAAAACAGTTCTGCCTGCTTGCCTGCCTCATTTCTCAATGGTGAGTATGCCCAGTTCTGTTGCTGCTGCCACTCTTGGCTGGCATCAGACTCCCACTTCTTTGGGTTTCAAAATGGAACGAAGATCAAAGACTGTCCAGGAATCTTTCAGGCCTTCAGCTCCATATTGGCGCAGTTAGGGCAGCCTGCTTCACAAACTGAGCAACCACTGGGTTCTTAGCCTTTGAAAGGTGCTGATGGCTACTATTGGATTATTCAGCCATGCTAGTGAAACACACACACACACACACACACACACACACACACACACACACACACA